>PVJD01003548.1:0-160028 GCA_004026545.1 Mormoops blainvillei | reverse complement strand
TAGAATCACCTTTGAAAGGGAAGAGATTTCAGACCATCAGTGAGATTCAGGAAAATATGGTGGGGCAGCTGATGGCATTTGGGAGAACCATGTGAGGTCCTAAGGTGCCTACTTTGAAGGGGGCTGAAGCAGCATGGTTCTAGGTACAATGTTTCTTCTATCTTGTATCTTCTTCAATAAATGTCTCTATTTTTCATACCTCATAGAATGTAAAGTTAAAGATTTTATATCACTCAAATAGATTAAAAAATGAGATAAAGAGATTGAAAAGCTCAATCTAGAAAGTTCCAACCCTGCCTAAATGAAGTTACTAAAGCAGAGAACAGAGATAATGAGAGGAAAAAATGGTAAAATAACCAAAAAATTACTCTAAGATGATGAAAGGCATAAAACTTGAATTTGAAAGCATATACCCAAGTACTAAGCCCTATCAATGAAAAGTAGCTAAAAGAGAACAGTTGGGATTGCAGAATTAGTTTACTGGGTTCAAACACTGGCTTTGAAACTCATTTTTGTTGGGCATGAAGTTGGGCAAATTATTTAATTGTTCAGCACCTTAGCTTTCCCTTCTATAAAATATGGCTAATATTGTAAAAATGACCTTCCTCACAGAGTTGTCGTGAGGATCTATTAAGTCAGTATGTGTAAAGCTATTATGACATAGGAGAGGGAGTGTAATAGCTGCAATTATTATTATACACTATCATGAAATTTTAAAGTTAAAAGTCTAAAAGCTTCTGGAAAGGGAGAAACAGCAAACCTACACAAAAACAAAAATGAACAATGTCTGCTCTGATAGACTAGAAACAATACTCCAAAGTCCCCAAGGAAAGAAAAAATGGAATCTGAAATTCTAGCAAGGAGTTAAAGTATCAGGCTAAAATAAAGACATCTTCAGCTATGTAAAGATTAAAAAAATATTATCCCCTGGTACAGCACTTAAATAGTAATTACTCAAGGATGCAAAAGAAAAGATGAATCACAGAAGGAAGATGTGAAATACAAGAGGCAATGATAACCAAAAATAAGCAAACAAACAAACAAGTATAATATACAGGTAAGTTTAAATAGTTACTGATTATGAGGACTTCCAGCCAAGATGGAGGTGTAGGTAGATACACTTTGCCTCCTTGCACAACAAAAAGAAGGACAACAACAAATTTAAAAACAAAAAACAACCAGAACAGCCAGAAAATCGAACTGTATGGAAGTTCAACAACCAAGGACTTACGGAAGAAACATTCATCCAGACTGGTAGGAGGGGAGGAGACAGACATGGGGCGGAGGGGACGGAGATGGAAGCTGGAAGCAGGAAGGCGAAGGCTGGTGGACCAGGGTCCCACATTTGTGTGCAGATAAACCCAGGAGGGGGAAATGGGGGAGTGAGATAGACCACGCAACCAAGGGTTCCAGCGTGGGAAAAGAAAGCCTCAAAACTTCTGGTTGTAGAAACCTGTGGGGGTTGCAGTGGTAGGAGAACTCCCAGCCTTTCAGAAGAGTTCGTTTGAGTTCGTAGGAGCCCTCAGGGTCCTAGAAGGTACACAAATCCATGCAGCCAGAAACTAGCACCAAAAGGGCCCAATTTGCTTGTGGGCTGTGGAGGAAGTGACTGAAAGCTGCATAGAGCCGAATAAGCAGCGCTGTTCCCTCTTGGACCCCTCCCCAACAGACAGCGCCACAAAGCAGCACATCGGTTGCCCTGCCCTGGCAAATACCTAAGGCTCCACCCCTTACAACATAACAGGCATGCCAGAGACAAAAAAATGTGACCCAAAAGGAAGAACAGATCAAAGTTTCAAAAATAGAACTAAATGATGAAGAGATAGCCAACCTAACAGATGCAGAGTTCAAAACAATGGTAATCTGGATGCTCAAAGAAATGGTTCAGTATGGTCGCAAAATAGAGGAAAAAGTGAAGGATATGCAAAGTGAAATAAAGAAAAGTACACAGGAAACCAACAGTGAAGGGACAGAAACTGGGACTCAAATCAACGATTTGGAGCAGAAGGAAGAAAGAAACATTCAACCAGAGCAGAATGAAGAAATAAGAATTCAAAAAAATGAAGAGAGGCTTAGGAACCTCTGGGACAACTTTAAACGTTCCTGCATCCAAATCATAGGGGTGCCAGAAGGAGAAGAGGAAGAGCAAGACATTGAAAACTTGTTTGAAAAAATAATGAAGGAGAACTTCCGCAATATGGTAAAGGAAATAGACTTCCAGGAAGTCCAGGAAGCTCAGGGAGTCCCAAAGAAGTTGGACCCAAGGAAGCACACACCAAGGCACATCATCATTACATTAGCCAAGATTAAAGATAAGGAGAGAATCTTAAAAGAAGCAAGAGGAGACAGTTACCTACAAAAGAGTTCCCATAAGACTTTCAGCTGATTTCTCAAAAGAAACCTTCCAGGCAAGAAGGGGCTGGAAAGAAGTATTTAAAGTCATGAAAGGCAAGGACCTACATCCAAGATTACTCTATCCAGCAAAGCTATCATTTAGAATGGAAGGGCAGAAAAAGTACTTCCCAGATAAGGTCAAGTTAAAGGAGCTTATCATCACCAAGCCCTTATTATATGAAATGTTAAAGGGACTTATCTAAGAAAAAAAGATTAAAACTATGAACAGTAAAATGACAACAAATTCACAACTATCAACAACTGAACCTAAAAAACAAAAACAAAAACAAACTAAGCAGACAACTAGAACAGGAACAGAATCACAGAAATGGAGATCATATGGAGGATTATCGGCAGGGAGGGGAGGGGGGAAAAAGGGAGAAAAGGTACAGGGAATAAGAAGCATAATTGGTAGGTACAAAATAGAGAGATTAAGAATAGTATAGGAACTGGAGAAGCCAAAGAACTTTTATGTTTGACTCATGAATATGAACTCGGGGGGAGATGCTGATGGGAAGGGGGGTGCAGGGCAGAAGGGAATAAAGGAGAAAAAGAAAAAGGAAAAAAATAGTTACTGAGTATAAAATGATACCATGGCTGGTGTGGTTCAGTGGATTGAGCTCTGGCCTGTGAACCAAAGAGTTGCCAGTTCGATTCCCAGTCAGGGCACATGCCTAGGTTGCAGCCCAGGTCCCCAGTAGCGGGTGCACGAGAGGCAATCACAGGTTGATGTTTCTCTCCCTCTCTTTGTCCCCCCCTTCCCCTCTCTTACAAATAAATAAATAAAATCTTTAAAAAAAGAAAAAATTAAAAAGCTGAAAATAAAATATAGGTAATTACAACATACATACATGAGGCAGTGTATTGTAAGAGGACATACAAATGGTAAGACTCATGTTCAAGAAAGGATATAATTATTAATTCTACAGATAGAAAAACATTTTTGATTACAACTTTTAAAATTTTAACAGTTGGCATAAGAGAAGTAGGATATATAACTTCCTTAGTTTTTCTAAAACTAAATCAGTAACAGAGGTTAAAACTAAAAGAATTTAAAAGGATATACTTGACACACAAAAAAATGTAGTTCTAGTATTCAGAGTAAAATCACTAAGTTAGAAAACCAAGGACCTATTATATTGATAGAAGGTATAATTCAGCAGTAACATATTTGGAGTAAACCTTTTTATACCTAAATAATTTTGAAATACAAAGCTAAGACTTCTAGAAATGCAAAAAGGAGAAACAGGCAATTCCATAACTAAAGTGGGAAACTAACACACCTCTCTGAAACTGACAGATTAAAGAATCACAAATAGTAAGGAAATAGAGGAGCTGACAACATGATTAATAACTGTGATCTCACTGAGATACAGAAAACTGCACACCCAACAGAAAATACATATTTTTAACACTCATGAATGATTTATAAAAATTGACAATTTATTGTAATAAATGTCACAAATTTTAAAGTCACAAATTAGAAAGAACAGAAATCAAATGTGGTCACAGCTTTGGTAGTAACTGAAAAGGTAATCAAGTATCTACTCTAAAAAAACATACTAGATTCAAAAGTCTTTATGGATGAATAAGATTTCAAGGAAATCTCTATAGTAAATAAACTCTTTCAGGTGATAGGAAAATGATGGAAAGCTTTCCAATTGTTTCTACTGAAGCAGGATAATAAACCTTAACATCAAAACCAGATAGGGAGAGTACAAAAGAAAGGAGGAATTTTAATACTAGAAAAGCTACTAATATTATTTTTCATTAAAATATGAAAGGAAATAATCCAAATGCTCAACTCAGCAAATACTGGAAAAAAAAAATTCTCACCCAGTACCAAGAAAGAATAAAACAACAACAAAAGTCCCGACAAGATAGGAATTGAAAAGTTTTGAGCCTGGACAACAGCTACTTATGTCTCACCTTCGAGCTGGTAGGTTAACACCTGCTGCTAGGGTGGAAGTGCAGGTTAAAAGGCAGAGAACTCCTGTGGAATAGGCCTCCTCCACGAGCTTCCTTTCATCACTCGTTAAACCACTATGGTGATAAGCAACTCCTAATGGGATAGTGCGCTTTAAAACCGGGCACAGGTGGCCACTGCTGATATTCTTCAAGTTCTTAATCATCTCCTGTTTTTCTTTTTCCTTGTGTTTCAGATATTCCCTAGGAAAAAAGACGTTAGAAATATGAGCCCTCATCTTACAGTGAGAAAGTACCCATAATTTTAATTTTACTAGGCTGCTGTAAATATTTTTTAAGAATATTAATTTTATTGATGTAAGTATATAAAATGTTCTTAGAATTTTGATTCTGATTTCACTGTTAGGCAGTCTCTATCAACTGCTTTTTTGTAGATGACAGAGCCCTCTGAAAATCTAATTAAAGCTAAAGGAAAAAATATTCATATAAACACAACACTTTGCATTTAATTTCAGAGAGTTCATGGACTTTCTGAAGTTCATTCCTGTACTTCCTATGAATCCATGGATACCAGGTTTAGACCCCTGTTCTAGATGTTATGATTATTTTTTCCCTAGATCATATCTCTTTATTGAAGATGATTTATTTTGTTTTAATCATAAATTTTCTTAAGATGGGAACATTAATTATTAAATCATTAGTAGTGTATGTAAAATACTGACTGGATGAAAGCATTTTAGAAACTTCAATAATATCCTACAATGTTTCTGTATCTAGAAATACCTGTAACTTTAAATTCCATTCAGAAAAGAAAGAGAGAAAGTAAAGCAGACTGTATAGAACTAACTACCAATTGACTGTAAAGCAACAACTTCTAAATACCGGTAGCAAACACATATTGTTCAAGATATAAATATAATACACACAGCTTTGTCTCGTTTTGGTCTGCTTTAAGGAAAGAATAGAGAGCTCTGGCTGGTGTTCACTGGAGAACGCCAATAATTTCACAAGAAGTTGAGAAATGGGAGGCAAGGAGACAAAAGAAGAACAATGAAGAATTGGGAAGAAAGTGGTCACGAGTCGTCAGTGCAAGAATTAGGAGCGACGGTTTAGCAGCACAGAAGAGACTTTCCGTTGCTATTTTCCAGCCAGCGTGCAAGGTCCTGAAAGGGCTATATAGGATGAACACTTCTCAAGGAATTAAGTTTTATAAGCAATGAGAATATGGATAACCAGCATATAATTTTAGAGAAGGGGTTGTTTATAACTGACCAGATAAGATATGGTTGTATAAAGAATGGTTGTGGGAGAACCTGAGATCTGAGCTGGGTCTTGAAGAACAGGCATTAGAGAGGTGGCAGTGAGGCAGAAAGAAAGTGCATTCTTGGCAGAGGATAGGGCATGATCTAAGGCTTGAAAATGGGAAGTTCAAGGCATAAATAGAGAAGAAAAGTAGTTCAGTTTGGATGAATCGCATGGTGAATGAAGAACAGAAGAAACAGGATGGAAAAAGTAAGTTAAGTCAGAGCTTGGTCTGAATTCTAAGCTAAGAAGCGCTGATGTATCATTTTTAGGGAGTTGTTTTTTTTAGGGAAAGTAATATGACCAGAGCTTTGAAAGTTGTTAAAAATAGTGTTTAAAAGACTTTCTTTAGATTTTACTTATATGTGGAATCTAAAAAACAAAATAAATGAACAAGCAGATCAGAAACAGAGAACATTTTGATGGTTGCCAGATGGGATGGGCGTCTTGGTGAAAAAGGTAAAGGGGTTAAGAAGTACAAATTGGTATTTATAGGATAGTCATAGGGATATAAAGTACAGCATAGGGGATATAGTTAATAATATTGTAATAACTATGTATAGTGTCCAATGGGCACTAGCTTTACTGGGGCGATGACTTTGCAAGTTATATAAATGTCTAATCACTGGGTTATGCATCTGAAACTAGTATAATATTGTACATCAATGGTAATTGAAAAAAAGAAAAAAATATTTAAAAAAAGACATTCTTTTTTTAAAGAAGATTTTATTTATTTATTTTTAGAGAGGCGGGAGGGGAGGGAAAAAGAGAGAGAGAGAAACACTGATGTGGGAGAGAAACATCAATTGGTTGCCTCTCTTACACACCTGACCAGAACTGAGCTGGAACTCAGGCATGTGCCCTGACCGGGAATCAAACCAGTGACCTCTTGCTTGATGGGACGAAGCCCAACCAACTGAACCACATAGACCAGGACAAGACCTTCTCGACTAAAAGTCAAAGTGAGTAACAGCTACAGAAAAGGTAATATTCCCTGAGACTGAGACAATCACTTGGGAATAATCTACTTCAGTCTTTGTGCTTAAATAAGCATACAGCCATATTCTACTGCCTGGAAGGGAAGGGGGTTTACTGTACCTGCTTCCCACAAAATTTATCATAAAGAGGCAAATAATTAAGATATGAACAGGAGTCTCAAGAAATCATGTTTTGAAGCCAGTACTGAGATAAGAATCCATTTAGCCATAGATTTCACCTCATTTACATCTAAATTACAGAATAATATAAAATAGTATTCTCTCAATATGACAACGTTTTAGTCAATAGCCACAAAAAAGGGGTTAAACTATACTCAGAACATTTAGCTTACAAAAACAGCAAATAATATAAAAAATATAGCTTAGAGGAAATTTTCTTAGGAAAGAAAGTGTTAACTCCTATCTCTTTAAGAAAGTATCAAGTATCCTTTACAATTCATTAACTAAGGATTCTGGAGAGGCAAATTTTTAAATGCTTTAATATTAAAAATAAATATTTAAGACCCAAATAAACCATTATCATTAAAACGCAAAATAAGTCAAGGTATAACTTATAAACTTCATGTCTCCCAGTTTATTGTTAGTCTCTAAATTTCTATGTTACTTAGCAAGTGCTATAGAGTACCTGAAATTATTCTAACAAAATGAGCAATTTATTGAGAATACCTCAGTGATAATTTCCTTAAGATTTTATAATCAACATTATCATTGTAAAGGCATCCTATCAGTTACAAAACGAGAAACTCTTTTTTTGCGTGTGCTTTTCAATAAATTTAACTTTATTTTAGAGCAATCCATGACAGTAGGACTGGAAGGGGAGGTGGAGGATGACTAGACTGGAATCCACAGTGATGGGCTATGAATAGTGAGACAGTGCTGGCTAAAGGGCCAAAACGTAGTCTGAAAAAAATGATAAAATCACACATGGGACAAGTAAGTGCAAAAAACTGAACTGCTCATATTTAACATCACATTATATACAAAGAATCTTGAAACACCAGCCAGAAAGAACATATGCACCCCTATGTTCATAGCAGTGTTATTTATAATAGCCAGGTCTGGAAACAGCCCAAGTTTCCATCTACTGATGGAAACAGCCATCAGTAGATGAGTGGATAAAAAAGCTGTGGTACATTTACACAATGGAATACTATACGGCTATAAAAAAGAAAGAACTCTTACCCCTTGTGACAGCATGGATGGACCTGGAGTATATTATGCTAAGCGAAATAAGCCGGTCACACTAAAACAAATACCATTTGATCTCAATCATATGTGGAACCTAATGAACAAAATAAACTGACAAACAAATAAAACCAGAGGCATGGATATGTGGAGCAATGTGACAGATCTCAGAGGGAAGGAGGTTGGGGGGACTGAAGAGATTAGCCAAAGAACATGTATGTGTATATGCCTAGCCCATGGAGACACAGACAACAATCTGACTGAAAGTGGCGGGGGGGTTGCTGGGTGTATGGGGGAAGGGAAAATGGGGGATATCTGTAATAATGTCAACAATAATAAATTAATAAATAAAAATAAAATCACATTATACTTATCTCTGTGAGTATAACAGAGCCAATATTAAAATATCATAAAATTACAAACCAATATAGATTTCCTAATTACTTAGGAAATTCAATCCTTGGCTGCACGTTGGATTTGCCTGGGGAGCTTCACAGAATGATGCCTGGGTCCCCCACTCAGAGATTCTTATTTGTCTGGGAGGCAACTTGAGTATTGGCATTTTTAAAAGCCCCTGATTCACTGTGCAGCCAAGGTTGAGAATCATTGACCTAAGCCACTATACTTGTACTGGCTTTCTCTTACATGTAGTCTTAGAATTTTTCTCTATTTCACATGTGAATTTCACAGTTAAACTTTCTTCAAGGTCAAGGCATTTTGAATCTAGTATAACAATTTAACATAAATGTTCTGTAGGAGGTAATTAGTGCTTGCGGAATAAACAGAATACAAAGCATGTAAATTATGACAACAATAGAACAGAATATTTTTAAAAGATTAACATACTTGCTTAAAAATTTGCAAATCATTTCGGCTACGTTTTCACAGTTCTTCTTAGTGGGACAAAAAACTAAGCAGGAATAATTGGGAATAACTTCTGTCACCAATGCTACCAAGTGGTCAGGATCCATCCTTTTCAGAGTATCAGAATACTGCAAAACAAGATGTAGCAACAAGGTTAGCAACCATAAAAGCCTGTCGTTTTGCCAGTGTGCTCTGAAAGGTAAGTAAATCATCCATAAATCTGAATTTCTGGTTTAGTAAATCTGATCACGTAAAAGAAAAAATGAAACCTATATTACACATCAAAATGTCTCATTTTTCTCTTAGGTTATTAGGATTTTGTTAGGTATATTTAGTTTCCAATTAAAAAAGTGAAAACAGTAATACTATTAATAGCTCCACGGCATGCCTATCGTCACAAAACAGTATGAAAAAGTCCACGGAGAGAAGCACAGATTGATTCTAATAACAGTTAAAGGACTGCACAAATAAGATATACCTTTAGTAATTAGTACTAGTTTTAAAAAAACATAGATTCAATCATACTACAGGACATTTTCAGAAATAAAATATATTTATCAAGTAGACAAGAAACTCAAGGAACATGAAAAATGTAAACTTATTTAAAACCTCCTTACTTCCTTTTGACATTATGAAAACTAATTACGAGTTAGAATTCATACAATTCTAAAGCTGCTGTAAAATCCCCTTTTCTCCTTATTAATACCCTTCATATGTCATAGAACATTAACTTAGTAGACATTAACATTTTCATACATCAATATATGAATTAAATAGCCCACAAATGTTTCTTTTCTCTGATTGATAAATGAATGAACATTTAATGGAGAGTTCTCCAAATCTTCTTGGTTCATGGAGCCCCAAGGCCAAAAGAATTATCTTAGTTTTATTAGTTGGGGAGTTAGGTTTAAACGACTTAATAAGTATATATTTCCTTATGACTTAGCAGCTCTCTGCATAAATAACATACATCAGTTGAATGAAAAAAATGTTTGTATCATTCTTAAATAACCACAACACTCCACTAATGGGATGTGTACACAGTTGGGCACTGCAGTCTTTGGAACCTTGGAATTAGACTAAATGTTGCTACTCTTATTTCCTGTCCCATACTGATTTTCACATAGTTTTTGCTTACAGTAACTGCAAAAACAAAAACAAAAAACAATGAACAACAACAAAAACCCACCAAAAAAACAAACCGAGAAAACTCCCCAAAGCAAAAACCTAACTTTACTAACATATGATATGACAGAAAGGAACATAGTGGGATCTGATGTTAAAAAAGGAAGTAACTACCTTGAACCAGTAGTTTGTATGTTGTCCAACAGATATCAAGCATCAGAGGTTTCTCTCAAAAATCTAAAATATTCCATGGTACCCATGTAAATCTTCCGTGGTACCCCAGGGCACCTGGGCGCAATGTCTGGGAACCTCGAGTTCAAGGGTTATTAACGTTACCTTATAATTAAGGAGACGTGAAAAAGTCATGCCACTCTCAGCTTTGCTGTCAATCTCATATATTGCATCATTTATTTTCAGATATTCTTTTAATTCAACCTTGAATTAAAGGGACATTCACAATTAATCACACAACAAATTCCTATTTCCAGAGTTATAAATTTTGCAAAATGTGTTGTAAAAAAAGTATACATATAGAAAAATTTTTGCTTTTCTAGGTATGTAAAAAATGCTTTAACTTAAAAGTATTTTCTTTATGCCCTGGCTGGTGTAGCTCAGTGGATTGACTGGTGGCCTGCGAACGAAAGAGTCGCTGGTTTGATTCCCCAGTCAGGGCACATGCCTGGGTTGCAGGCCAGGTCCCCAGTAGGGGGCACGCGAGAGACAATCATACATTGATGTTTCTCTCCTTCTCTCTCCCTTCCCCTCTCTCTAAAAATAAACAAATAAAAAGTATTTTCTGTACAATTTCTTCTTTTTTTAAGTTCTTTTTCCCCCTTAAATAAAAATAAGGATTAATATCTTTAAAATATACTTTCGAATTGAATAGCTACTTATTGAAACAGAAACCACACATTTTCTTTTTCATAGTAAGTACAAATGAGTTAAATGTTCATACTCTTTGTCTTTTACTGAGTTGTGTTATTCCTCAAGATCTAAAACTTTCTGTTTTGTTAGTCATCAGTTTTCATTCTATCACAGCATATGATTTTTAAGTATTTGTAGACAAAACAGTTTGTAAATATAGCTCATTGCATTTTCAAAAGAATAACATCTAATTTGACAATTAAAGTCATAAAATACCCTGAACATTTTCATATGTGACTCAAGTATAAAAAAGTCAACTTTCAAATTAAACTTTGGTGGTTCTTAAAAATCATTTTCTGAAAACCCAGTCTGAGACAGAACATGCACTACACTAGTACACTAGTACTGCAGACAGATACATTTACTTATTTTCTTCAAGCTTTTTGGGAATACTATTATTGAGGAAATTAAATTTAAATCCATGTGAAGTCTAAACTTATTGTAAAAGCATTATAACTACCAAGAATAAATATTTTTAAGGTAACTTTTTTAATGTGCTTATAATTCAAAACATAAATCACCAAATTTTAACTGAATGAAAACATTTACCTTAGAAAATAAGAAGTGGACAAACAGAACAGGCCTGGAAATTTCATTCAGCAGATATTCATTTATTGACTAATTAGGCCATCCAGTGTTCCAACTGCTGCAGTTACAGTTGTGACCCAAGCCAAGGGCTCTGGTCCCACAGAGTTTACATTCTCTATAAATTCTTACTAGCATATAGCCATAGTGAGTGAAATTATCGCCGTTCACTATTCTATAGAATATTTTTATATGGTACATTTGCTACTTTTGTTTCTAAGTAAGATGATACATAACAAATCAATACAGTGCAAACCTCAGGTACATACTGGTCTGAACTGACTGGTATAATAGTCTGCTTGAAGGAATTCTTGCAGCTCCTCAACATTGTTCAGTGTTGCACTCATGCCAATAATTTGAGTTGTTTCTAAAAAAAAACCCCAAAGTATTTTAAAAATGTATTATTTAGTATATCATAATAGTAACTTTAGCAACCTTTCTGTGTTGTAAAGTTTTCCTGAGTGATTTGGAAAAATGGAGGAGGGAGGTAAGAAAAATATTAATATGTTATTGGAGTATTAATCTGGCAATTAAAGAATGAAACTTTTCTTATTTCCTAAAAGTTACTATCAAGAATTTTATAAAATATCGAACTTGGCAAAGATCTTTATTAAGACTTCTACACCACAATCATGGGTATAAACATGCTGGCTGCTGATGATCCGGACCATTATTGTGAAGAGTTACGACAGGTTCCACAGGTTCGGCTATCCGTGTATACAGATGCGCAGTGTAGGATGCAGGGCCGAATGTGTCCCGAAGTCCTGCCACATGAAAAGTCCTTCTGCGATCTTGTTATCAGCTTAACATTTCTTTATTTAAAATAAAGGTGGAGTGAAACTCGTGAAGCTGAGTGACTTACTTTCTGGGTATTATAAAATTGCTGCTTTCCACAGACCAGCTATTAAATTAAAAAAAAACCAAAAGAAGCCTTTTTAGCAAATGCTTCTTCATTGCTGCTGTGTTTCTGCCTTGAAGTTTATCATGTAAAATATTATCTGAAAAGAAAATATGTGTTGCCCCTTCCTATTCCATAAGAATGGACTATGAAACTGCAGTGGTGAGCATGCTGCCAAATCAAGAAAGGCTATGCTGCCCTGGCCGGGTTGCTCAGTTGGTTGGAGTATCATCCCATATGCTGAAAGGCTGTGGATTCAATTCCCGGTCAGGGCACATACCTAGGTTGCAGGTTTGATCCCCAGTAGGGGTGCGTAGGGGAGGTAACCACTCGATGTTTCTTTCTCACATAGATGTTTCACACTATCTCTCTCTGTCCTCTCTCTTTAAAATCAATAAAAAAACATACCCTCGGGTGAGGATAACAAGAGAAAGAAAGAAAGGTTATGCCAAGAAATTAGGGATTTCTGCAGAAACAAAGGGAAACTATGAAAGGGCTGTAAATAGGAAAGTAGACTAATGGGATTTACACTAGAGAAGATGGGGAGAGGGCAGTGGTCAGGACTGAAGGCAGATGAAATTACTTTCTGCGGTAATCTAGGTAAGAAAGGATGAGGTAAGGAACTAAAGATGTAGTAGTAAATAAGGACAGGAGAGAACTTAAAAATATATTTATGAGGTAGACAGATAGGATTTGATTCCTGATAGAATGTGTAAGAGTGAAGACGATAACATTCTGGCTTGGCTGGCTGGCTGACAAGTATTGGTAGGGAATTCAGACTGAAGAATGGGTTTGAAGGAAATGTGTTAGACTTGGACATAGTAAATCTGAGCTGTTCACAGGATATTCAAGTAGAAGCGTCCAGTTGGCAGAGGGTAATACTCAGAAGAGAGTCGTAAGTTGGAAATACATACCAGGAGCCATGAGCACACAGGAAGCACTTGAAGTCATGAGTTTGGAAGAGAATTAGCAAAACTGTATGAAGTAGGAAACAAGAGCCTAAGATGAATCTGTGGTAACACCAGTGTACATAATGAACATGCTTAGAATGAGGTATCACACAGGAGAACAAGAAAGGAAGCTAGAGAGATTCATTTTATTTAAATATCTACTAAGTGTAAGTTAAGGCACTGGTGATAGAAAGAAAAATATGTATCAATAGCAAACACATGTCCATTATGTGCAGGTACTATGCTAGATGTTTTACAAAGATTAACTCATGCCATCTTCACAGCAATTCAGTAAGAAGGTTCAATTACTATCATCCATTTTTGAGGCATAAGGAAACAGAGGCATGGTTACTATAACTTGTCCAAGGTCACATACGTAATTAAAAGTGAGTCAAAATTTGATACTTCTGGTCAAGATGGCAGCATAGGTAAACATGGATCACCTCCTCTGACAATCACATCAAAATTACAACTAAACTACAGAACGACCATCACTCAGAACCATTAGAAATTGAGTTGAATGGAAGTCTGATAACTATGGAATTCAAGAAACCACATCCATCCAGACTGGTAGGAGGCAAAGAAATGGAACAGGCTGGTCCTACATTATGTGTGGTAGATAAAAAATTCAGGAGGGATATCTTGGGAGCGAGGAGTCCCAGCCCTATACCAGGTACCCCAGCCCAGGGTTCCAGTGCCAGGGTGATAAGTCCCCATAACTTCTGGCTGCAAAAACCAGTGGCTATTGAGTTGGTGGAAGAAGCTGTGGGAACCCCAAGCAACTCCTCTTAAAGAACCCTAACACAGACTTACTCAGACTCACTTCCACTGGCCCCAGCACCAGGTAGCAGCTTGAAAAGACCACTGGCATATGGGGAGTAACTGAAGTGTCTGGCACCAAGGTGAGAACTGGCAGACAGCTTTCTCCTAGACAGAAAGCCGGGCAGAGGCCATTGTCCCTTTTCTGAACCCTCCCTCCACGGAACCACAGAGCTGGCAGACAGATGCCATATCTGAGACTCCAGTAACCTAGCTAACACTATTTGCCCCACGTTGGACATCCCCTGAGAGTCCATACCACCCAACACAGGGATCCACCCAAGTTGTTAACAGTGACTTTTCCATGTGAATGGCTGGTCTTAGCTTATGCTTCGCAACTTCCTAAATCCTTGCAAACAAGCAACAGCTATTTTCAGTGAGTCCCCAACTCCCATACACGTTGCTAAATGGTCCCAGGCCCAGCACTAGCAGCAGCCAGCCTAGATTCACAGCTGTACTTTGCCTTGAAATCTCCAAGCCCAGTACAAGTAGCAGCCATCTCAGATTGCTTTATAGCCCAGGCAGGGTAGCCCCAGGAAGAACACAGGAGGGGGCTGACCTTAGCCTGCACTAGCTAGGAAACTCCAAAGCCTGTGCACCCAGTGGACAGGTAAAGACCACGTCAGAACACCACCACCCTGCCCCTGCACAGTGATCCTCCACAGAGGGAGGAGGTTAGTGGTCAGTGATCATAGCTGGTTCTTGCAGCTGACTGGCCTGGATAAATCCCTCCTACTGACCTGCCAACAACAATCAAGGCTCAACTACAAGAGGAAGGTGTAGTCAGCCCACACAAAGGGCACACCTCGAGTACTCAGCTTGGGTGATAGGGGAGGCTGTGTCACTAGACCCTACAGAACACCTACTACGTAAGGGTGTGCTACCAAGACAGGGAGCCATAGCAGCTCTACCTAATACATAGAAACAAACACAGGGAGGCTTCCAAAACAAGGAGACAAAGAAACATGGCCCAAATGAAAGAACAAATCAGAACTCCAGACAAAGGACTAAACAAAATGGAGATAAGCCATCTATCACATGCAGAATTTAAAACACTGGTTATAAGGATGCTTAAGGAACTTAGAGGGGGCCTCAAAGCATAAAAAAGATCCAGTCAGAAATGAAGCACACACAAATTGAAATACACAATTTACAGGGAAACAACAGTTGAGCGGATGAAGCTGAGAATCAAATAAAGGATTTGGAAAATAAGGAAAGAAAAAACAACTAATCAGAAGAACAACAAGGGGAAAAAAAACCCCAAAATGAGTATAGTGTAAGCAGCCAGTGAGACAACTTTAAGCATTTCAACATTTGTATCACAGGGATGCCAGAAGGAGAAGAGAAAGAGCAAGAGACTGGAAATCTATTTTTAAAAATAATGAAAGAAAACTTCTGTAAATTGGTGAAGGAAATAAACATTTGAACCCAAGAAGCACAGAGAGTCCCAAACAAGGTGGATTGAAAGAGGCCCACTCCAAGACACATCATAATTAAAATGCCAAAGGTTAAAGATAAAGGGAGAAGCTTTAAAACAGCAAGAAAAAAGCAGTTAGTTACCTACAGGAGAGTTCCCGTAAGACTGTCAGCTGATTTATCAAAAGAAACTTTATAAGCTAGAGGGGACTGGCAAGAAATATTCAAAGTCATAAAAAGCAGAGACCTACAGCCAAGATTGCTCTACCAGCAAAGCTATCATTTAGAGTCAAAGGGCAGATAAAGAGCTTCCCAGACAAGAAAAAAATTAAGGAGTTCATCTCAACAAACCAATATTATGTGAAATGTTAAAGGGACTCATTTAAGAAAAAGACCAAAATATAAACAATAAAATGGCAATAATTACATATCTATCAACAATGGAATCTAAAAAAACAAACTAAGCAAACAAGAAGATCAGAGGCAGAATCATGGATACAGACAAGTGTTGTGATGGTTGCTAGATGGGAGGGGGCACAGGGGAATGGGTGAAGAGGTGAGGGGATTAAGAAGTACAAATAAGTAGTTACAGAATAGCCATGGGGATATAAAGTACAATACAGAAAATGGAGTAGCCAAAGAGCCTATACGCATGACCCATGCACATGAAGAAAGGTGGGGGGTATTGCCTGAGGGAGTGGAGGGTGCTGGGTGAAGAGGGGCAAAGGGGAAAAAACTGGGACAACTCTAATAGCATAATCAATAAAATATAATTTAAAAGGAATGCGAGCCAGAATTTGAAGCTAGTGACAGAGTCTGTTCTCAGCCATTATACTATGCTACTTTGCCATGCTAACACATGATCCCTCTTACTCAGAAACAGTAGGAACACCAAGAGAAAATGATGTGGCAGCACCCGAAGGAAAAAAGATGAACAGTCAACTGCTGAAGGAAAATTGAGACAAGGACAGTCAGTTGTCACTAGGTTTGACAGGTAGGTGATCATTCTCTCATTCTCTGCTTTTTATTTTCCCACAGAACTTGTCACCATTTGACATACCATGTGTTTTCTTGATTATCTGCTTATTGTGTTTCCCTTTCACTAAAATATGTTTGATGAAGACAGGGACTTTGTTTTATTCACTGCTGTATCCCTACCACTTAAAACAGTGCTTGACATACACTCAATAAATATTTTTTTAAAGATTAATTATAAAATGCTACAATATGTCTAAATAGAATCACTATTAAATTTTCAAAAATAATTCTAAAGATTTGACCTTTATAGTTAATAATTTTTTCATACAGAAGCTAAGTTATTTGTACTGCATATCATTAAAGAGTAGACAGAATAGCAACAACTGACTACTTGAATGTACTACACTGCATTATTGGTGTCATGATGATATTGATGGTGGCGGCTGCAGCAAACTCTTACAGCGAGCTACGTGCTAGGCATCGCTGAATGCTGTACATGTGCTAACTCATATAATCCTCACAACAATCCCATCATGTCAATACCATTACTTCCCCCCATTTGAGATATGAAGAAACAGAGAGGTTGAGTCACTAGCATTAGCACACACAGCTAGTAAGTGAAGGATAATGACAGGAACATCCTCAAATGTTAATTTTATTTACCTTCACAATTATCCTTAATCATCTATTCTTCCAATAAAAATTTATAAGCTTATCTTAAAAATCAAAATCTAAGGCAGAGAGCTTGGGTGTCCTACTCTAGGTTATGTAATCTAGCTAGTGATAGAAAAAGGACTTCTATAGATCTCTTGATCATAAATCAATTAGTGGCCACATGTGAAAAGGTTACTTACTGCTCGTGTAGAGGATTTTTGCTAGGGTCATTTCCAGTACAGCCCCACGGCTTCCTTCAGCAATCATGTGCAGCTTGAGATTTTTTAAAAAAGGGAAAAAAGTAAATCTGCATATAATGCCTATATAAAACATGCATATGTTTTTATGAAATAAAGTAATCTTTGCTTTACAACACTTAAGCATTTTGGATATAGCAACTAGAGTATATATGCGTTATTTCACTGATATTTTAAGTTAGTGAGGTTTGGGGGCAACATCTTGACACATCTGGAATTCATAAGTGCTATTATAAAATTGAATGTACACATACATATATTCACTCTTTAAGAAACACTTGACACAAAACTGAATTTAAGATTATTAAGCATGCAAAGTTTTCATCTGTGTTGTCTATGTATTAAAATAAATTCTCATTGAGGTACTAAGCAGAGCCACATAATAACCGTTAGTATAATAAAAATGTTAAGTTACAAAAGTAGAAACCCACCTCATCTACAACAACCAGACCCAGAGTGCTAATCCTTCCAGTTTCAATCAAGGAGTTGATCAGACCATGTCCTTTTTCAATAGTGGCAATGTATAGTGATTTCTTTTCCCTTCTTTTAATTGGAGGAAATTTTCCTTTGCTTCCGGCGTATTCTTCAACAAAGAAACCCAGTTCTATACCAAAGCTTGACATAGCTGAAATCTAGAATATTAGTTAAAATAAACAAACAAAACAGATAAATAAGAACTTTAATTATTAAGTGCTCATGGGGATTTAAAAAATCTAAAATACTGTGTTTAATATCAATCAATAGGAACAAGACCACAGGTAAGACATAAACATCTAAGAAATGTCACAATTAGTGCTCACTTCAGCAGCACATACACTAAAATTACAACATTACAGAGAATATTAGCATGGACCCTGTGCAAGGATGGCAAGCAAATCTGTGAAGCATTACATGTTTTAAAAAAGTCATAAATTAATCTGATCTTTGCAAAATGAACACAACTGTTAAACTGCTTAACTAATGAGAAAAATTTCAACTGTCTCTTCTGATTTGAAAAAATCAGAATAACTCATTTATTTTAATAAAATAATTGAAAGCAAGGTAAATATCAATAGAACAATAATAATAGAGTTTAATCCAATACTTTAGATCAGAAAAGATTTTCAGTTAAGAACTCCATACTGCTTTTAACACTTTAAAAATATTAATTCTCCCTCATTAATAGAAATACCCCTTTTCAGTCAATAAAATTATTTATGCTAGTTTTTATATCTTAATGTCAAAATAATGTTAGCAAATACCACTTGTTAAAAAAGAAATCACACCTTTTCTTGGACAATTGCCACATATGGTAGGATCATTAAAACATCTTTCCGCCGGCAAAGCAGTTCTTGTAGCATTAAAATCTCAGCCACGAGGGTTTTGCCACCACTCGTTGGCAAGGAATATATTAAATTTTTTCTTTCTTGCACAGAATTCAATGTTAAGCAAGTATGTTGCCATTCTGTGGGGGGAGGGGGGGATGAAAAAAAGCATTATTTTTCCCTAATAGTCTCAATCTAAGAACATTTTCTAAGAAGGAAAAATCAAACTCCACCTTGTGTAGCAATCTTCTCATAATGATAAATGTAATTATATATCAATGTTATATGTCAAAAATCACCAATGTGTTATGCGCACTGCCAGCGAGAGTCTGATTCTAATTCAGGCCTGGTCAGTGGCATGGGCAACTAGCTTTCCTACTTGCCAGCTGCAAACTTAGGCCTCAAATCCCAGCAGGGCAGTGCCTGCAGTACAATAGGCATCATCTAGGACATCAGAGGAGCTACAGGATAGTACCTGATCTGTGTGAATTCTAAGGTTTTCCTCTTACGTCTGCAAGGAGACTGTGTAAACTTCCCTTTCTCATTCAACCAAACACCATCTTACGGAACCGAGGGAGAAGAAAACAAATAATGAGGTTTGTGCAAACTAAGGACTATTTAGCTTTTGCGGGGAGTTGGACTTTGAAAGGCCTGAATATCATTTTAAACTGATAATTTAATCCTTAAAAGGCAGATTATTAATAGGCACATCTAGGGTTTCCACAACTTAGCGAGGTAGAATTCATGAAAAGCATCACATCAGATCCAAAACATGGTGTGAAAGCTAGTACAACTATCGTATTCTGTCGGATAATTTGGCGATGTGGATCATCGTAAGTCTTCAAACTGTGCAGCAGTATTTTATCACTAGAAAAATGGGAAAAGATATTTCAAGACATTTCACTGTAGAGAGAAATACAAATAACTACTGAACACATGAAAAGATGTTTAATTGTTACCTAGTGGGTTAGCAAAATAAAGAAATAAAAACCAAATAACTACCCCCCCAAAAAAGACCCACTAATATAAAACCTAGTTGACCTAGGTGGAGACAAATAGGCATTCTTGTGTGTAGTTTATGAGAGCATAAACTGCTACAATCTTTTTGGAATGCTATTTAGCAGTTATCAAAAATAAAACTGCACATGCCCTGACCAATGTGGCTCAGCTGATTGTGCGTTGTCCCACAAAGCCAAGGGTCACGGGTTTGATTTCCAGTCAGGGCACGTGCCTGGATTGTGGGTTCAGTACCTGGTCTGGAGCCTATTAGAGGCAACCTATGAGAGGCAACCTATCAATGTTTCCTGCATCAATGTTTCTCTCTCTCTCTCTCCTTTCCCCTCTCTAAAAAAAATAAAAATTAAAAAAATAAAACTGCACATTGTCTTCGATCTAGTAGTATTACTAGTAATATTTTTAGAACTCTACTCCCATAGAAATAAAGCGGTATATAAAGATTATGTGCATAATGTTCACCATGGCATTGGTTACATATAACAAAAAGCTATCCGGGGATAAAGGTTGAATGAATTTCTTTGCACACTCACATGATGTTAATTCTTGCAGCTTAAAACTGGGGGGAATAGATTGATTTATATATGCTAAATATACAGGTAAGTGAAAAAAGTAGATTATAAATGTGTTGGATAGTACAAACCCAATAATGTACAGATATTATTAAACAACATATGCATAGAAAAGTTGGGCTTTAATGTGTTTTCCCCAAAAGTTAACTTAAAAAAGTGATTAACAGGATATATCACAAAGGTATTAAAAATAGTTATACATAAATAAGTTACAAGTGACTTATTGTGCATTTTTGATGATTTTCAGATATTTGCAAATGACTATGTACTGTTTTTGCGTTAAATATTTCAGAAAAAAAAGATTTAAAAATTTTCAAAAATCCTTAAGTACTTAAATTTAATATACTTAAATATTAAAAAATGCTTTGGATTGGTATCACCCATTAGTTATCAAACTGCAGATGTCTGTGTGAAAATACAACTTGGCCATATCTACATTTTATACAACTCAGATTTTTAAAGTATAAAATGACCAAAATAACAAATAGTAGAAGCATTATTTATCTTCAAACATTAAAAAAGTAAATTACTGCATTTTGTTGTGTATAATGCACACTTTTTTGCCCAAATTTTTTGAAGGAAAAATAAGGGTGCACATTATACATGGGTGGTACTAATTCTGCATCTATATAAATATTTTTGATTCTTTTATTTATGCTTATGCACTAACAGTGTAACTCTAGAAAGCAATAACGATATCCATACGCAAAATAATACCCTGGCATATGATATCTGGTTTTGTTTCCAAATATAAATAAATAAATAATTGTATTAAAAATTAAAATGAAAAGATTTTTTTTCTTGAAAGTTTGGGCCAAAAACATGTGTGCACATTATACACAGGAGTGCATTATACATGGGAAATTACAGTAATGGAATTCTTAATATTTATATAAAACACATTAAGCGTGTAATCCTATGACAAAACCACCACCACACTACAGGGGTAGGCAAAAGTAGGTTTACAGTTCTGAGGTACGCAAAACAGATTTTTGCATTAATTTTTGTGTGATTTATCTGTACTGTAAGTGTAAACCTACTTTTGCCCACTCCTGTATAAAGTTGAGGTTCTCTAGCTCAGGGGTTCTCAAACATCTGGCCCATCAGCATGCCACAGAGGGCTTGTTAAAGCAGTTTGCAGTCCCACTCCCAGAGGTTCTGATTCAGTAGGTCTGAGCTGGGGCCTGAGAATGCAAATTTCAACAAGTTTCCAGATGATGCTGATGCTGGGGTCCAAGAACTGCACTTTCGAGGACCACTTTAGCACACATAATTGTTTTAAATTGGTCACGTCATTAAGCTAAATTTACAAGTAAAAAGATTTAAAAAGTTATTTACCAAAGTTCATGCTTCAAAACTAATTACTGCAGCCATTACCAAAATCTAATTTGGCAGGTCCTTGACACAGAGTTTGAAAGACTATTATTATTTTTATCATCATCATCCTTTTAATAGATCAGAAACTAAAGCTCAGTGTTAAACTTGTGTTTAACTGCCAAAGCCAGAATTCATAAGTAGGCGGACAACCCCCAGCTAGTTGAGAACCTACCAGAGTGTACCAGGCACTTACATAAGAAAAAGATGAATTAGATAGAGCCCTGTCCTCAGGGTGCTCATTCTGGTAGAAGGTGCATATTAAACAAAGAATAGGGTGCTAGGAGAAAAGCAAAGGGAAGAAAGGTAACATCTCCGAAAGCAATAGTCACCCTTAGCTCTTAAACTACAAACCTCACAATTTAGAATTTATTAGGCTCTTGTACACTCTTATATTAGACTTTGTCTTCTGTAGTCCTACTTCTCCAACCTAATTGTCTTCTACCTGAGCCGAGAACCCATGTTTTCATATGGTTCTCAAAATACTAACATAGGAGTTTCAGAAATTCTTATGAAGTGATTGGTTGACAGGCTGATCTTCCAGGATGGCAGCAATTGTACCTTCTGTGTCTAAAATGACACATATTTGAAATATAGGCAAGAATCCAGGATTTTTGGAAAAACATTACATGATACATTATTAATATTCTTTGCACTTATGTCTTAACTTCAGTTGTCTTAAAGGGAGGTGTATAGTTTTAATCGGTAGTATTACTGACTTCCTTCCCTCAAGATGTCTCAGTAGTTAAAGGAATTTCAGCAACTAAGTTTTGGTAGAGAAGGTAACAAGGTAACCAAGTCAAGGTAACAACAGCTAAGAAAACTGAGGAACAGCTGGACAATCAGAGGAAAAAACAGGAGTGGAATATCAAGAAACAAAAAAGTGTTTCACAAAGAGTCTGGTCACTTGTGTCAGGTAAGCTACTGAGTGAGGAAAGGTAAGAATAAAGGTATCATTGGGTTTAGACACCCCAGTCATTATGTCTTAAGCAAGCACATAAAACCCAGAGTTAGAGTGGGCTGGGAATTATTTGAGGTGAGGAAAGGGAGACAGCAAGGATAACAGGTTTGAGAATTGTGACCACAAAGGGAAGGAAAGAGCTTCAGTAGTAACAGGATATGGATAGGTTGAGAGAGGGCTGCTATTTTGTTTTTAAGATGTGATATATGACCATGGAAGGATCTGCTTCTATTGATTTGCACTAATACTATGGTAATGGTGGCAAAATTTTTTTCATTTCCGCAAAAAGCATTACCATATAATTTTTCAATTCCCTTGAACTGAACATAAAGGTCTCTCACTTTGCTGGGTAATGAATAAAAAGGACCAAGATCATCTGATGATGACTCAATTGTTTTCTTAGCAACATTAATTTCTTCAGATAGGAGGGTCTCTTTAAGCTGTTTAGTCCTCGAAAATATTGGTGTTTGGGCCTTTGCATTTCCAGTCATGGTACTTTTTAGAAGATCTTTAAGGCTTTTTCTCCTATTCACATCTGAACTAGTTCTGACTTTAGAAGAGGATGCATCGATTTGCTGGGGTTGCTCTATGCTATTATGGGGCAATTCCTCATTCACAGTCTTGTGAGAGGGTGAGTTCCAATCCCTTTCTTTAGTAGGCTGATCACCCAAATCATTTGAAGAATTCTGCAAATTTTCAAAGTACAAAACCTGTGAAGAAGGCAATTCACATAAAATTTCAGCTCCAGGTTCAGTAGAGACATCTTCATGCCTGCTCCAGTTCTCTGTGTGCTCATGTGTTTTTAATTCAGTAAAGCTGTCTACAGTAGTAATGCTGAGTTTGTTATGTCTGATGCTTTCTGAACAAAGATATTCAGCGGCAAGGTCTGTATCATGTTTCCTATTTTCAGAAAGTTGCTTATATTTTTGTTCCAGGTCATCAATTTGAGCTAAAAAAGAATTTTCAGCAAAGCTATCGTAGTCACCAAACATGTCCTCTTCACTACCATTATTCTGGAAAGAAAACAAAAATATTTATAGTCAATTCTAGCTTTATTAAGAACAAAAGCTTCAGCCTAGGGCTATACCAGGTTTTTAATTAAATGGACACATACGAATCATAGGTCTAAATATAAATCATCAAATGAAACAGATATTATCATCCCCATTTTACAGATGAAGAAATGGAGGCCTAGAAAGGGTAAGTGACTTGCCTAAACTGCACTCCTAGAGCTTGATGATGCTGGGATCCTAATCCTTAAGTCAATGCTAAATCCTTCAAGTGGTAGGTAGCTCGACTGGTAGACATCTATTGGGATGTCATCTCACTAGAAGTTCTGATACTGCACTATCCCTCCCCTCCCAGGCTCCAATCTACAGAGTGGCCTGCAAAAAAACATTCTTGTACTACTGGACACTCCAAGGAGATTGTCCCTAGGAATTTGGAATTGAGAGGGAGAGTCTGCATACTGACTTAAGGTCGTCTACTACACAGAAGAGATGTAAACTCGGAAGTGGCAATACAGTGTAATGATTAAAAACATAGGATTTGGAGTCAGAAGTGTAGTTTCTTAGCTTCTCGGGGCCTGATTTACGCTGTAAAATCTAGTTCATGTAACTAGCTTAACAAAGTACCTAGCACATCATTGGTCTGCAATAAGTGGGAGACTATTAGTCAGCAGAAGGCAACAGTGACTTCGAAGTCTAACTTTGCATCTGTCATCCACTTGTTTAATGTCTCGGGGATCTAAGTTTCATATCTATATAAAAACAGGGATAACAAGGTAATGCCTCACAAATGAGGATTAACAGGGTTAATAAAACTGAGGTAAGTACACGAAGACTAGTAGATAACTGGTCAATCGTTTGCACCTGAGAAGTAAGCTGTCAAAATTTTGGTGTTTCAACTTCCATGCCTTCTATACCTGGTCTCCCACTCCTCTTTCAGTGGGTATGGGCAGTAGGAGACCTGGGTTTGTATCACTGCCCCAAAGGTGGGAAATAGGATGAGAAACTCGGGGTAATGTGAGAGCCGATGGGGCTGTACCTCAACCGGTTGCACGCCCACAGTTTTCCGTCGCCGGCCCCCAGCCGCCATCTCCTCCTCCTCCTCCTGCTCTTCCTCCTCCTTTTCGCCCGGCTTGAGCTCGGTCACGGTGGGCGCAGCAAAAAGGATCTCTAGGCTAGGACGATTTCTTTTGCGGACAGACACCCGCCGGCGGATGCGGGAACCAGCTTCATCCATGACAGGGGCTGAGGACCCTGCCCGAACGACGTCCCCCGTGACCCAGCCGCCAAGCCACAGTGGAGGGGTGAGTAAAGGACAGGGCACCAGCAGCAACAGCGGGCAACGTCGCTACCCTCTCCATCCACCTTGGAGAAAGACCACAAATGAATTGCCCACGGGCCGGAAGCGGAGGTGCAGGCGTAGCCGCGCGCCTTCTTCTCGTCCAATCCGAAGTGTCGCGGGCTTGTGGCGCGCCGAGAGTGGGAACGTAAAAGGGCTGCGCAAACGTACTGAAAACTCTTTTTTCGAGTCCCGGGCGTCTGCTTGCGGAACCTTTGACGGGAGTCCTGTGGCCAGCCCGGGAAGGGCACCGGAACGGACTTGTGAGGACGATTTAGAAAGAGGAAAGGAAGAGGAGGATCGGGGAACCATGGCATCTATGATTGCTGTCTGCAGCGGTCTGGGGAGGAAAAACTTGACGCCCTTCTTAACCGCCGCTGTCAGCCTCCCAAATCCCGGAGCTCACGCGGGTAAAGTCTCCATATCCTGTGTTCCGTGTAGCGCTGCAGCCATTGCCTTAGCCCGAATTAGGTCGGTGGAATCGCCACTGTTAGCTAAGCGACACCGGTTTCCCGGCGATATAAGAGTCTCTCCAAGATTGCTGGGAATCTGTAATGACCCATGACTGGTATTTTAAAGCTTAAGACGGGCGACATGTTTTCCAGTGCTTTTTTTTTTTTTTTAACATACGAGGAGAGTGATGGAGTGATTATTGCAAAGAGGCAGGGACTGCCTAAGATCTCCGGGTAAACTTGGTAAGAAAGGGACATTTTCAGAGTCATCCAGCAAATTCCAGATGTTGGAAGTCCCAAATCAGGGCGAAATTGTGATATGGGCCCACAAGTCTAACATTTCTGCACTTTTATCTTCTGTTTTTGTCAGTAACTACTCTCTGTAGGGGGTCCGTTTCTCATTTTTCCTTTGGTATGACAGTGCCATTCTCTCGCTTCTCCCTTAAGTATTTGCATTAAAAATATGTTTCTAACCATGGAATGAAGGGAAAATACATATCGGAAGAGAGCACATGAAAGATTCTGTGGGTGGGGAAATGGTATATGTGCCCTTTTTCCAAAGCCCTGGAAGGCACATCCATATTGTCTTACTCTGCCTCAAATCTAAAGGTTTTTATCCAATCATTGTGTGTATAATGAATATAAAACCTGACTTTTATATTCAGGTATCCTTAACTTTATGTCCCTTGATTCATCTTGTTCCATAAAAACAATTTATTTAGCTACTGAACTAACAAAAAGAATTAGTTTGTTGCCGTTTCCGTTTAGTTGCAGTGCTATGGAGAAGTTGTTCACAGCATCAACAGGTGACCAGCAATGAGGACCTGGTAAGAACTGTTTTTTCTTGTTTTCTGTAAGACATTTGCAAATATGAACAAATTCTTATATTCTATCTGAATAGAGTTCAACTGGAGAACAAAATAATATCATTAGAGTTTGAAAGCTGTAATTCATTGCTTAGTCACTTGAGTTTTGGAGAGAATTCCTAGATTCCTAGCAAGAAGCATGCCTTCTGTAATACCATATTTTTCTTCCTAGACTTAAAGGATATGTGTTTTGGGAAATTATAATAAAGGTTGTGGTGGATGGAATAATTGCAGATAATCCAACAAAGGCATTGTACAAAAGCTTACTTACAGGTTGGCTCTCTTCCCCATTTCAAATTCAATTTTATCTTTGTCCCATTCACCACTTTTGGGGGGGGGGGTGTATCTTAATAAATGAGGGATCAAAATTAAAGCTTCATACCAATACATTAAGTATAGTTTCTTCCATCCGGTAGGTGTATTTTTATGGATTTTAAGTACTAGGGACTGGACTTGGGCAATACAGGTTTTCTTGCTACTTGCAAAGATAATTTGACACTAATCAGACCATACAAAGCACTTAGTACAGTGTAGGGAAGGATTATAGTCAGTCATTACACATGAGCTGAGTATAAATTCGATTAAGACAGTTTGAAGATTTGAAAAAAAAACAATAACTAGTCTTCTCAGCTTCTGTCTTGGTTATTCAATTCACACCATACTTCAAGAAAGGAAAGGAATTACTAGAGCTCCTTTTTAGGTTATAAACCCCACTGAGTTGTTAATGAAAGCTATGGGCTCCTTCAGAAAAAGGCACACAGTCTGACTTATTTGAAATTTTACATACAACTACAGGAGTTCAAGGACTTCAGAGCCATTTCTAGATTAAGAATCTCTAGACAGGAGGTGCCTGTACTCATTGTAGGAGGGCAGCATTATGACAGACAGAGACAATGATGAACAAAGAAAAAACAAAAGCTGACACGAACTTATAAAGAAGTCTGGGAACCATAAAATTGTAGTCAAAGGACCTGATGTTATAATAAGCCATGGGGTCATTGTCTTTTCTTTTTTTAAGATTTTTATTTATTTGTACAGAGACGGAAGGGAGGAAGAGAGGGAGAGAAATATTGATATGCAGGAGAGAAATCAATTGGTTGTCTCTCACATGCCCCCAACTAGGGACCCAGCCCACAACCCAGTCATGTGTCCTGACTGGGAATTGAACCCGTAACTCTTCAGTTCTCTGGCTGGCACTCAATCCACTGAGCCACACCAGTCAGAGCTCACTGTCTTTTTCTAACAAAAATAGTGATAAAACATCTGATAGAGAAATATGGGGATAGACTTAGGAATTATACTAACTTAACCATTGCATATGATATCTGTTGTGCTATAAAATTAAAAAAATTTAAATCTAAATTAAGAATTTTTAGCTCTGGCCTGGTAGCTCAGTTGGTTAGAGCATCATCTTGATACACCAAGGTTGCGGGTTTGACCTCTAGTAAGTGCGCATGGAAGCAGCAACCGATGAATGTATCAGTGGGTGGAACAGCAAATTGATGTGTTTCTGTGTCTAAAAATCAATTTTAAAAAAAAGAGAAAGAATTTTTAAGTCACCTACAACCTGGGCAAAACATTTGAGGAGAGAATCACTTAGTGCAGATTTGATTTTTTTTCTCCCATAAGCCCTTTTTTCTCTAAAGATTGTATTTTGTCCTAGAATCATCCATGACATAATTCCTCCTTAGCCAAACTAAAACAAAATAAAGACTCTGCACAAAACATGGACAAGCACAGTGAAATCTTTATAATGGTGAATCCTTCTCAGAAGTACTTGTTTTTTCTTTTACAAGCCAAAATGTTGTATTTATTCCTTTTCACAGTAAGAAAGGCAGAACTAATCCTTTGGATAGATTTAGATGTGGTAGCCTTAAGGTTTAGTTTTTTTTTTTTTGATTTTTTTTTTTTTAGATTCAAATTTAACATGTTAAACTTTATTATCAGATTTTTTTTCCCCTTTATCCTAGCCCGTTCCAATGGAAAATCCTTATAAGGAGCCTCTTAAAAAATGTATCTTGTGTGGAAAACGTGTAGATTATAAGAATGTGCAGGTAAGATCTGGTTTTACTTCACTATAGTTCATTCTAGGATTTTGCTTCTTTATTAGATTTAAAGAGAATCAAGTCAGTTTTATAACAGGCTTTGTGCAGGGGCGACTGTTTTAGCAATATCATAATTTCAAATCTGGTTATATTTCTATGGGTAAGGCATCTCTATGTTATTCTAATACTCGCTCACTGTGGCAATAATTTTCAGTTGGTGGAGATGAGTAGTTTGGATAAAGATCCTCTGGTAAAGTTGATCTCTGCATCTCACCGCCATCATCACTACTTCAAATATAGTTTTATCTGTTGTACAGCTCTCAGAAAGTTAAGTAGCAAATGTGGGGTAGGGAATGATGGTGGAGTTAAGTATACTGACAACAGTATAAAGTGATAGCTGCCTTATAGGGAGAAAAACCAAGACATTTTAAAAAGCAACATATCAGGAGGATTATGCATAGTGCCAAGAACACTGCCTGGATCCTGGAAAGTGCTAAAGAATTTAAATTAATGACACATAATTACAGCAAATTACCTGATATATACCTCTATAAAGACCTCACTATAATCTGGTATTATGTGACAACCTATGATGACAGATGAAATGTTTAGTACTTTGTTGTTAGCAGCAGTATTTTAGAAAAGTATCTGTAAAAAAGGCAAGAAAAAAGCTTGATCACTGAAAGAATATGCTCATTATTCTGTGGTACAGACTTTTTTGGACAGACTGGGTAAGAAATATCAACTTTAATAATTATGTTGTTTAAAAATGACTTAATAGGATAAGCATAGTTCAATATTTTTCATATTTTAAGATGTTTGTTTTGAAATTTATTAATAAACCTTTACATAACTTGAAGGTGATATAAGGTATGCTTTTTGAAATGTACACAATCAAGGCTGAATAACAAATTTATTAATGTAAATTTTTTTCCCTCTCCAAATAAAACTCAAACAGCTTTTGTCTCAGTTTATTTCTCCATTTACTGGATGCATTCATGGAAGGCACATAACAGGTATTTTGTTTCATCTTACAGTTAACTTATAAATATATTTTTGTTATTTAAGAACACTGGCAAATTTTCAAATAGTGCTATAAGTCACTGTTAGAAAGCTTACTATTTAAGAAAGCATCTTAGTCCAAAAGGGATATTTTACATGTCTTATACTCAGAGGTAAGCTGAAAACACGTAGAAAACTTGGGCTTAAAAAGTTGTGTAGGTGTTTTGGAGTATACTGTAATTACTCCTAGACTATTATTTATAAACAGGGGCCTATTTCCCATAGGCCAAATTGGATCTACCACTTATTTTTGTAAGTAGCTTAGTTTACGTAGTGTCCATGGCTGGCTGCTTTATATACTAAAAGAGTAGTGTTGAGAAGTTATGACAGTGTACTGCCTGCAAAGCTAAAGGTATTTACTGTCTGGCTTTTTACAGGTTTTCCAACCCTTCCTTTACTTAGACAATTGTTATGCATTTTGAATATTGGCTTTTTTTATGAATAAGAAAGCATTTTCTTTTATAGGTCTTTGTGGGAAGAAGCAAAAAGAAATCACAAAAGCAATTAAGAGAGCTCAAATAATGGGTAAGAGCATCTGAAAAAATGATTTGAGCTAATCAAAATTTTGCCTATTTTCTTTGGTGAAGAACTTTAATTCTCTCTTTACAGGGTTTATGCCAGTTACATATAAGGATCCTGCGTATCTCAAAGACCCTAAAGTTTGTAACATCAAATATCGGGAGTAAATTATATAAAGTTATCAATAAACTTTCTTTAAAATAAATGGTTGTTGACTCAAATTATAAGATTTAATAACCTTTAGAAAATTAGTAGGCTGGTGCTTGCTTTGGCAGCACATATGCTAGAAAACTAGTAGGCTAAAGTAAACCATATCAAACTCTACTGTCTTTAATTCTTGATAATATAAAACCTTATGAAGAAAAAGTGGTTTTGGAATAAAGTGAGGTGCTTCCTATCCATACCAATGAATCTTCATTAAAATAAAACCAGGTTATTTGAAATGTTAATACTCATTACATTTATATACACATGAATAAAAAAATTGTACTGTAGCACTGTCACTTATATCTGGTCTACAAATAGCCTATACAGTAATAGACTACTGATGATGGGATGTTAAATATGGAAGGGATGACTTGGTATTGGAATTTTACTTTAGGTCCAGGTTCTGTCTTGTAAGTGGGGTTTTAGGGATATGGGTGTACAGGAAAGTGGAATGCTTGTATTATGTACAATTTCCACATGACAGGGTGTGGACCTGAAATTGCTCAGGGAGATTTTCTAACTAGCAAATACAGGTATACCTGTCTAGGGCAGTGGATCTTCCCTTTGTAAAGATGTTACACTGGATAGATAGTGGTGCTGTCACAGGACCTAACATTTTTTTCTTGGACTAGTCTATCCTGAAACTGGTAGAGTCCTTTAAATAAACTGATCCATAGGCAATGTATTATGTCATTGCCAAAAGATGGAGAAAAACTGGAGGACATTTTCCTATGACTCTTTTCCTCCTTTTCATTAAATACCTTGAAAGTTCGGCCATCAAACTCAATTGTGGAAGTTCAGCTGTGCGCTAATAACCTGAGCAGGCTCCTCTGATCAAAAGTTCAGTATTGCTTTCTTCGAAGGAGGTGGCTGCTGTGCAGCAGTATGAGCTAAATGCTTTTGTACCCCTGTAGCATTTTAGTAAATTGAACTTTCCATGAAGGCACATTTAGACTTCAGTCTGAGTAAACATGTAGGATTGTTGGAAAATCTCACGCTGTTATCGAGAGAAGAGGTTTACATATATGTTGGCTGTTTGTTGCCTCTAATGTTCCTAGTCTAGCCCACGTACCCAATTTTCTTCATTTGTTGGTTATATTTAGACATTATCTATGTTTTATATGCTCTGGTGATGTCTGCAGTTACTTTTAGATAGGGTTCATACTGACAACCCATTTCCCCTCCTGCCCTCCGCCAACACCACAGTGCTTCTTATGTAACCAAACAATCCTAGAACAAACTCATTGTTTGCAAAATCATCCCTGGTATTATCTAGGCTTCATAAACACCCCATGGTAACTAATGCATGTTAACACACAGATAGAAGATGATAATTGTTTATACTAGCTATGAATTTGCCCTATTACTTAGGAAGTAACAGATGGGAAAGCAATGGTCAAAGTGTGTGTTCAACATTTCATCCAGTGAGTGAAACATGAAGGCTTCATGTGAAAATTATCACAATTATGAAAAAGATAAATATACAAAACCACAAAAAGCTCTTATGCAAGTGCCACTTAACCAACTCTAGATTAAACTGGGTTAAACTAGATTAAACGTTCTTCCTAAAAATTGTACTGAAGCCCATGACTTTCCTACCTATTGAGTCTGCACTGCCAAGAATCAGCTATTTTGTTCCCATGCCTGTTAGTTATATTCATTATTGTACTGATGAAAGTGAGCATTAAAAAGAAAGTTACTGTTGCAATAAAAACTAAGTAAATGCTTTGGAAGGACAATAAAAATAGCTGTCAAACTAGGTGTGGTTAGGACAATTGAGTAAGATTGGGAATGAGACACTGCTGTGAAATGAAAAAAACCTAGCAGCATTTTGTACTTCACTTTACAGAATCCAAACTATTTTGTGCTGCATTATAGTCTTGGCATAATCAGAACTGCCAGATTGAGGAAGTTAAAATACAGGACATACAATTAATTTTGAATTTCAGGTAAACAATGAATAACTGTTAAATATAAGTTTGTCCCTAGTATTGTATGGTGTCCAGAATTTTATCTGGCACCCCTAGTAATAATGTACTATTTATCGTAACTTGAGTTGGAATTGCAATGACTTAGAAAAACTTAAATATTCATACTAACTTTCCCAATTCTAAAGAATGCTGTATAAGACTATTTAAACTTTCCCTCAATAATTTAGTAAAAGAGATAAAAAGGTTTTGGTTTTAAAAATACTTTGTAAAGAAATTTATGTATGACTGCAAACAGCCATACATAGCAAAAACAATAGAAATATTTGGCTTTACCCATCAGCCAATCAAAATCTTTTGGCATAAAAGGATCAAAATGTAGGAGACTGTGGATATTCATCAGAATCCTTCATTTTCTCAATCTCCTCATCTATTTCTGGGCTGCTTGTGGATGCTTTTTCTTGGTTACTACTATCAGTATCTGTTTTAGATGGTTTGTTCTGTATCTCTAAGAGCCGTGACTTCTTGAATTGCCACCTTTCATCTGTATCTAAAGCTCTGCGCTTCATTATTTGCCGTGCACTACTGGCTGGGCTAGCTTCAGGAATGTCACTGTATTCTACCATTAGGGTCAGGTTGTCTACCACATTAAGTTGGTGGTTCGTACTACAGCTACTTTCAGAAATATGCCTGTTTTTCAAGGAGATAACACATGAATGAAGAAATTCACGATCTGGAAAAAAGGTCCGTAAAGCTTGACAAAGAAAAATGTTCTCCTGAGGGTCTTTTTGGACATTCTTCTCTCCTAAACAAAATAAAATACCAATTCAACATACAATAGTGGTTCTACAAAGGTTTTACAATTATCTATTAGTAAAGTTGAGTCGAAAACACTAAAAATTTTATCAAATTATCTAACCTGAGAAAAATAACTTGCACAATCCCAAATTACAATTTATATGCCATAATATTCTAAGTGAACATTATAGTTAAATTCTTTAATATCAATAGAGTATAGCTATAATGTTTTTTGTTCGGTAGGACTTAAGAGTATTAACAAAACAATTACTTTATTTTTTATTGTTCAATTATAGTTGTCCCCATTTTCCCCCCATTACTCTCCTCCGCCCTACCCACCCCCACCTCCCACATTCAATCCTTCCCTGCTTCCCGTGTTGTCTTTGTCCATGTGTCCTTTATACATGTTCCTTGATGACCCTTACCCTTTCCTCTGATCCCCCTCCCCCTGCCTCTGGTCACTGTCAGTTTGCTCTTTATTTCCATGTCTGTGGTTCTACTTTGCTCACTGAACAAAAACAATTACTTTTAATCTCATGGTGGACAAATTCAACAGTTAGTGCAGCTGGCTCATCTATAATTCAAATCAGGATTATTTTTTTAGGCACAGAAAGTAGTCATGTGTAAACCTTTTACTTACGTGCTGCTTGAATCTGTGCTTGTTTTCTTTTTCTGATTTCCTGTTTTAATCTGTTTACATCCTTCAGTAGTTTCTCTACTGCTTCCTCACTGTGTTCTACTTTTTTGCATATACTCTGCAAAATAAAATAATTTAACTGTATACATAAAATTCCAAGTTGTGTACTACAGTCTGGGTTCACAAATAATATAAAATCCTTCATGGTATATAATATCAAATATTATTTGCTTTTATAAAAACTTTAATTTTGCTATTTTATACCTATAAAGCACTTGTACAGTGCTTTATGGACATAAAATGTTTTCCAGATATATTAACTTCCCATTTATACAATAGCTTTATTATACCAGTTATTTCCTTGATAATACACAGAAATATTTAACTTGGTTTGAAACAAAAAGCACTATATTATTTTGAGAGGTGCATAGTTACTGCAAACATTTAACATTAAAGTGAAATTTTATTGTTATGAAAGAATTTGCATATAGGAATTTCATAATTCCTACAGAAGAAACTACTTTTGAAAAGCAGACTAGCCTCATGTGTCATCAGTGTGAAGCAGTAATACCCTATGACTCACTGATTTCATTTTGGGAATATATCTTAATAACAAAATATAAATAATAATATAAAATGTTTCTTAGTATATCAAAAGAAACTATGTTCCTTATAGGGTAAAAGGTTATAGCCAGTTTTAGTGGGTACTTTTAGAGATGTCTGCTCAGCCTTTTTATCATGAACTTGTTCACCCTGCCATAAGGGTTCACAGATAACCCCCTTACCAACTTCACCCAAGCAGAGATAATACATAGCAAATCAGGAAACCCTAATCTCTTGAATAGAAGAGATATAAATGCCAGTGGCTGAGCCATTCTCTGGTCAGCCAGTGGATGAATAAACAGAAAGATCTGTAGATATTAAGAAGGAAACCAATGTGCAGACACAGGGAGAGAAGGCTGTGAGGACATTCTAGCTCTTCATTCCAGTTCCTTCTTGAAACTCAGCTGCTTTCTGCCTACAGTTCCTGTAACATACCTCTCTACATTCCCTATTTTAGCTCAGGTTGTACTTTTAACATAAGAAGTTCTAGTGTCTATGAAATATACTGCCATTAAAAAGAACAAAATATGTAGCAACATGAAAAATGTTTAATGATATATCAAATAAATAAAAATCATGACACATTTATGTGCCCCCATCACTGTCAACTTCATAAAAGCATGTATACATTAGGGAAAAACTGCAGAATATGGCGAAATGGAAATAGTTATGTTACAGTGGCGGGAATTCTGAGAGTTTCTCTAGTTTTTAAAATTCCTGTATTAGTAGTGTGTAAAATGTATTAATGCCACTTCTCTTAGTGTGCTATATTGATGAGTATGGTGGCCATGAAATATACTACTCAGATCTCCATTTGGAGGAGATCCAAAAAAAAGCCCAGCTGCCATACTTTTGGGTCCACTACTGTTTCTGTGTTTAGGCCAGGCTTTCCCTAGGCTGCTCTTAGTCAATGACTGAACACATTGGGGGTATTATTACAAGTCCATTCCTGTCGCATAGCTTTGCTCAAAGATTTCCCATCAACCTCGCTGAAACTTTTCTTGCCCTGCAGTCTAAAGCTCTTCCTACTCCATCTCCCTTCCCTCCTTTTTCAGGTGCTCCCTCCCCTTTATCCTTCTCAGGCCCAATAAATCTCTTGCTTGTCTAATCCCACCTTGATACCTACTTCTCAAAAGACCTCAACTGCCAAAGTAAGATAAAACTAAGGAGTGTGGTAGACTGTTCTGTTCCCAAATACTTGCTTCCCTTTTTATCCCATAAAATGATTGTATGTCCCTGCCTATTGTCATGTGATGTCCTCTGACCAATGAAATATGAGTGGAAGTGGCATGCTAGCTCTGAGCAGTTTTAAGAGCTCTTGTGAATTTCTACCAGCTTCCTTGCTCTTTTCCCTTTCTCATGAGAAGAAATTGTCCTACATAAGGCCAGCTTCTTCAGTCTGGGTCCAAGAGTTAGATTTTAGCCTTAGTCATAGTTGACAGGCTTAAGTGATTAATGCATGTGGCAAGCTGTTATTCCAGGAACTGGAACGCATGACCTATGTCACTCTAGGGGGACGACAAGCAATTCAACCTTTGTGCCCCAGGTGGTATCTGAGCCATTGTGTTCCAGGGAAGGAACATCCCTGATGCAGATAAAGAATTGTTGATCAGCAGATAAAGTACTAGGAAAGTTGCTGCTGGACTGCAACTTTTATCTGATTAACCTTTTCCCAAACCCCTTAGCTACCCTTTCCTTCTCCCTAGAAAAAGGTCAGCTTGAGATGAGATATTAAGACGGTTTTTAGGAAACATAACCTGCCATCTTCTCAGATCACTGACATCTGAATAAAGCGCCCATAAAGATTCAATCCTTGTCTCTACTTGTTAGTTCTGGTAGTGACAGGCAGCACGAACACCAACTTTACTGGTTTCCGAATTAAGATGACATTTAGAACAGGAGCAGAGTTGGAGCCAAAACAATGTGAGTGAGACACATTTTTTATTTGTAGGCCACTGAGATTGAGGTCTTTGTTACTGAAGCTAAACTAAACTAAAATATAATCAAATGTCAGAGTAGCCCTAAAAAATTTCAGTGATCAATCTGATATGAACTCTAGAAGTTTTAAGTATTGGATAAGTTGACTCACCTTTAATTCTTCTTGTAAAGAAGCATACATTTCATTTATCTTGTGTACTTCTTTTAAAGATCCATCTTCTTTAAAAAATTCAGGGCTGTAAAAAATTACCAGTTCCTCAGGTAAGTGTATAGTATCCATTAAATGATGCGATGAAAAACTTACCTGTAGTTGAGCTATGGAAGAATCATAATCATATTTTACTGACTTTAAGGCATCACTGAATGAAAAAGGAAGTATTATTTTATAAACCATGAAGAAAAAAAACGCTAAGGCATGGTTATTAAAACATCCCAATTTGAGGTAAATTTAAAACTGTACATCTTAGAACCAATGAAATGTGGTATTTAATTTCTATAAGACACTGTTAAGCACTGTGGGAACACAAAATAAAGTTTCTCATAAAGCTTACACTCTAGAAGTATCCTATAGTATCAGTGTTGCTATTTCTGAAAATTATTCCTTTAAGATCAGAAAAATGTATAACTTAGAAACCTATAGGATGTGTGAGTCTTGGTAAAAGCTTCATCTTTTTTATAATCTAGTCTAATTTCATGCCTTTATATGACCTACTGCCTTAGAAAATTATTCTGAGGCTACCAACTTATTCTTAGAAAATATTTTAAAATATGCAACAACCCTCCTCTATGCATTTTATAAATAGACAAGTGCTAGAAGGAAATACGGAAAAAGTAAAAACAGTCTAGTTTATTTGAGTGATGTCATTAGTCAATTTTCCTTTTATTTATATTCTGCTGTTGTGTAACAAAAAATTAGTTTTAGTAAGAAAATAGGAGTAAGTTTAGTGGGGAAATAACTGAGGAATCTCACCTGTGTGTTTTTACTGCTCGGCTAAAACCAGTGGACATACAGGAACCTGATACAGTTTTATAACCTAGTTGTTCAGACATGCCCAGGTTGGCCACCACTAAAGGTATCCTATGAAAAAGTCTGAGGAAATAAAATATTAAAATATAAACTTAGAATAAAGTGAAAGATTAGCATCTACTTATTAATACAGACTACCATTCTCCTACAAGACTAAACAAAAAATCCCATTCCTTACTACTTAGCCAACACAGAATTTACCGACTTGAGGAAAATGGCTTTTAAAAATTGTGAAATGTATATAGTGAAATAACTACGTAAAAAAATACTTTTTTGGCTACTTTAACTGATTACATGACTACCACGAGGACTCAGGCTGCCATCAATTGCCAGATCAACCTGGAGCTTTATGCTCCCTACAGCTACCTGTCCCTGTCTTACTACTTTGACTGGGATGCTGTGGCTTTGAAGAACTCTGCCAAGTATTTTCTTCACCAGTCTCACGAGGAGAAGGAACATGCTGAGAAACCGATGAAGCTGCAGAACCAACGAGGTGGCCGAATCGTCCTTCAGAATATTGAGAAACCAGCCCGTGATGAAACGCAACGGAGTGTGCATTGCACTTGGAAACAAGTGTGAATCAGTCACTACTGGACTTGCACAAACTGGCCAATGAAAAAATGACCATCTTTTGTGGGACTTCACTGAGACTCACTACCTGGACGAGCAGGTGAAATCCATCAAAGAACTGGGTGACCACGTAACCACCTTACACAGGTTGGGGGCCCCTGAATCTGTCACGGCAGAGGATCTCTTTGAAAAGCACACTCTGGGAGACAGTAAAGAAAGCTAAGCTGTAAGCTGCCTTCCCACAGCGACGGGAGTGACTTCCCTGGTCACCAAAGCAATATGTGCATGTTCGAGTTACCTTTACCTTTTCTGTAACTTGTACCAAATCATTCACTTACGTCCTTCATTTGTACCATTCCTTCAAATAAAGTAATTTGGTATGGCCCCCTAAAAATAAGGCTGTATTGTTGAGATTTATCCTATCTTCTATGAATAATGAAATTAACCTTAGTTGATACTCTTAATTCTCACATTCCATGAAAACATTGTTTATATATAACCTTTGAAGAGTTCCTGTTAACTCATTTTTGTATATCATCAAGAACTACTTTCATCCTGGCTGGTGTGGCTCAGTGGATTGAGCGCCGGCCTGCAAACTGAAAGGCTGCTAGTTCAGTTCCTGGTCAGGACACATGCCTGGGTTGTGGGCCAGGTCCTCAGTTGGGGGCATTGGAGAGGCACCTGATCAATGTCTCTCTTGCATGTAGATGTATTGCTCCCTCTCTTTCTCCCTCCCTTTCCCTCTCTCTAAAAATAAAAAAAAATCTTAAAAAGGAACTACTTTGCTTCCTTGTAGAGATTATAGAAAAGCTGCTCAAGTACCTAGGTTCAAGTTCTACATTATATCCTTCAGCAACAAATACCTAAAGCACACATTTTTTCCACCTTATGTTAAAAAATAGCAAACCCTCAGTGCCAGAAACCTAAGTCAGCATTCCAGAGCTTCTAACTCCTTATCTGACCTTCATTTTCCCATCTATAAAAAACAGATGGAAAGACAAGACTTCAGAGCATTTATATGACAATCTAATGCAACAATGTATGAAAATACTTGGTAAGCTACAAAAAGTGTTATAAAAATACTGGGTATATTTTTCTAATAGCTGAGGATAACTAGTGACTGCCCAACATTTACCCTTTCTGAGGTTTGTATAAGGCATGCTCCAGCCGATGAGTAGAGCAGCTTTCTGTTATTATACTCGGTGTTAATAGCAGAAAAACAAGTTCCCCGCTTGAAAGATGCTGCTGTAAGTTTTTGTGAAGTAGTCTCTCTCTAAATGTCATGATCTGGTCTGAATGGCGTCGGAATTTGTACCAACCCACCACATCCTGAAAGGAAATATAGAAAAAAATATCAGGTGTATACCTTAATGGTTACAATTATTGTGTCTTACTGTCATAATTAAGCAATAAAATTGACAGCCTTAAAAAATGGCTTAATATTTAGGAATATTTTGAGTATATGTAAACAAAACTTACACTTCAAGATACACTTCACACTTTGTATAATATGCAAACTGTCTTACAGTTAAATTACTTTCCATTCAGTTTCAGGACTAAATTTTGTTCTCTATATATTTTAATTATTATTATTTTTTAATTAATTGATTTTTAGAGGGGAAAAGGGGGAGACAGACAGAGAGAGAGACAGAGGGGGAGAGAGAGAGAAACACTGACTTGTTCCACTTATTTATGCATTCATTGGTTGATTCTTTTATGTGCCCTGACTGGGGATTGAACGTGCAATCTTGGCATAGCAGATGATGCTCTAATCAACTGACCTACCTCGCCAGGGCCAATTTTTTCAACATAGATTAGAGACAAAAAAAAGATTAACTTCTTTTATGGCATTTGCTATCTTAAAATCTTCATCTTTAGTCAAAATTTAAATTAAGACAATGTCAATGAAAACAAGTTAACTTCCTATATGTATACTTCGTTTGCTAAGTAAGTTGAACTCAACAGCTTTTAAAACTGAAATTTATATGGGAATGATATCACCTATCCCATAAAATTGGGGTTTTGTAAATTGTAACATGCTAAAGAAATGTGTTTTTAGTATTACTAAACCTTTACTTTTTTAAAACTAAAAAAATAAATTTCATTTCCTGAAAACTTAGTAATTTAAAAAAAAAAGAAAAACAAGCACTGTGCTTAGAGATCTGTCTGTGACAGTTTCAGGAACTAAATTTTATATTTGCTCTTTTAAATTAAGGAAATTAAAATTACTTTAAAAAACTAAAACATTTTTACAGGTACACGTTTGTCTTTTCAAAATTTTATTTATTTATTTTTAGAGATAGAAGGTTGAAAGAGAGGGAGAGCAACATCAGTGTGCAAGAGAAACTGATCATTTGCCTCTTGCACTCCCCCAGCTGGGGACCTGGCCCACAACCAAAGCATGTGCCCTGACCAGGAATCAAACTGGCAACCTTTTGATTTGCAGTCCAGTACTCAGTCCACTGACCCACACCAGCCAGGGCTATAGGTACCTTTTTAAATACTACCCAAATATAATTGGGGGAGAGCCCAAGCATTTTCACCAAAGATTTTTTTTTAAAAGAAACTTCTACTGAATTTACTTTTATTTTGAACTCAGGGATCAAACAATTTTAAGAGAAAAATAGGACCCAGAAATAATTTTGTATTGGGGAAAAAAAAATCTGTTTTGATCATTCAACAAGTTTTAACTGAACACCAAATATGCCGTGGAGGACTCAAATTCGGTGCTCTATAGAAAACTCTCTCTGCAATATAAAAACTAGTAATTGTGGCTATGTAAAAAACAGTAATGGATTAAATCCTAAATAAATGGTACTGGGAAGGGGTACAGTGGGACAGTGGGACAGGAAGAGATCAATGTTCATTAGAATAATCAAGAGAAGGATGAAAAGAAGATTAATACTTTTAATGACTAGTTCTGCTTCTAGAGCAGCCCTTCTAATTTCTGAAAAAAACAAGGCTTACCCCTGTTATAGGATGTTGTGAAGAAATATGCTGCTTAAAAGTTCTGTCAATGTATTACAAGTTTTTAGGAACTGAAAATAATACTTACAATAAAAAAGACAAGGTAAATCAGGGAATACCTTTTTGACGCTTGATAGTATTCTCTTCAGTGCTTGCTCATTTAATTCACCAGAAGAATTATAAAAGCTGTAAAAGCCAAGATTAAAGGCATTTCAAATAAGCTAAAAATGTGAGTGATTTTCTTAACACCTTTAATTTTAGTCATTCCTAACCTAACTACCCAACCAAAATTCATATACCCACTGACCTGTAAGATGAAGTTCTAAATAAATAGAGAAAAGTTCTCAAAGTAACAGACTTAAAGTGATAGAATAGAGGTCCATAAGCAATGAAAAAGGAAAAGGAGTGGAGTAACTTCAAGAGATAAGTTTGCGCAGCACATTTTTTAAAAAAACAAACTATTCATTAAATACAAGTATTTATAAGTTCATGTAACCAGTTCAAAGTTCATTCACAATTTACTTATTAAAACTTTAAAAGTTATATTGATACATATGAAAATGTGTAAAATGAATAATGAAGCACAATGAATAAAAAGGTAATTTATTCATTACTAATTCCAAAAGCAATACTTGCATTAAATTAAGAGAAGTGTTTCAGGAGTTGGCTGGTTTTGTGTTTTTTTTGGGAGGGGTAGTTAGGGGAGCAAGGTACCGGTTTACTTTAGTGGTCTTTGTTCTGTAGTTGGAAAGTCAAAGATGTAGGGAGAATTAAAAAAAAAATTCTAAAAAACTCTAAAGCACTTACTTTCAGCCTTCTTTCCCTTCCAATAATAATGGAATGCAAGTAATATTTTCCTCCTATTAACATTCATTGAGATAAACAATATTCTTTTCTATGATGGTGCTAATAACTGTGATGCAAAATCCTTTACAAATAGTAGTCACTGTAATAGGCTTTTAATGGTAATTCTAATCTATACACTAAAAAACTTAGGTTAGCCCTGGCTGGTGTGGCTCAGTGGACTGAGTGACGGCCTGTGAACCAAGCGGTTGCCAATTTGATTCCCAGTCAGGGCACATGCCTGGGTTGTGGGCCAGGTCCGCAGTAGGGGGTGTGTGGGGGGTGACCATACACTGATGTTTCTCTCCCTTTTTCCCTCCCTTCCCCCCGCCAAAAATAAATAAATAAAATCTTAAAACACCCCACCCCCCCAAAAGAAAAACCTTTAAGTTACACAGAACTGAAGATACAGTGTCCGGCAGAAGTAATGTCTGCTTGAATGTGGTTGGTAGGGTAATAATATTGGTGTAATAATTTACAGCTTTAATTTGAATATCTCACCTAAAATGTCATATGGTATGCTTGAGTGTGATATTGTTATGTTGCAGAATTACATGCTTATGATTTTGTAGTAAAAGATTTTGTAATAACCAAGGGGCGTTATTTGTACCAGACCCTGTATCTCCTAACGGGTAATGTGTGTTTTTCTCTTTTTTTAATACTCCTCCGACGACATGTATATTGAATTTTTGGACATCAATATGAGACAGAAACATCAATCAGTTGCCTGCTTTGGTGTATGAGACAACTCTCCAACCAACTAAGCCAGCCAGCCAGGGCTATATTTTTTCTTTTTAACTTACAAAGGCTTACATTAAAATTTTTTAAACGGGAAAATAGACAAAGTATTCCACCTACCAAAGGGGGCTATACAGTTGATCAAACAGATCCCTCTATTTTACTGTTTATTATCTCAAAATGAAAACTCTAAATACAAGAGTTTATTCCTGTATTTCTCTAGGATGGTCCCGTTCTGAGTTTCTCAAAGTGGGGCATAAAGCAACACACCCCCGTATACAAGAAACAACAGGATAACTGTACATCTTATCTATTCTAGCACCGATTTTATGTGACATTTTTGGGAAGAGGAGCATTTTAAAATAGAAATAAGATAGACAGGGTGGGGCAAAGTAATTTACACTTGTTCATAGGGAAAATAATACAATAATTAATAAAGAATAATACAAGAATAAACTGGCTTGTGTACTAGAGACTGGAAACCTACTTTTGCCCCATCCTGTATTGTGCAGAATTTATGTTAAATTGCGTGTTTGTTTTTTTTTTTAAGTGACTAAGTTTTAGGTTTCAATGGCCTGTTTTCCAAGAACTCCTAGATTCCTGAGGTGAATCAGTGTATTTCCATGGAAAACTGTGAGAAGCAATGTATGACAGCAGGGTTGGCAAAGTTCCTGTAAATGGCCAGAGAGTAAATATTTTAGGCTTTGCTGGACACATAGCCTCTGTTGCATATTCCTCCGTTTTTTGTTGTTTTTACAACCCTTAATATGTTAACTATTCATAGATAGAGTACTATATAAAGAACAGGCCATGGGGCCATAACTTTGTTGCCCAGTTTATGTGATGGAACATAAAACTGGGTGTTAAGCCTCATCCAATTTGGAGTCCAAGGAGTATGGTATAAGAAGACGGTTTTTTACATGTTCAGTTATATTATTTAAAACAAGGGAAAAAACAATGTGGTATAATACTGGATTAGAACTCAAGAAAGTCTGATTCTTCTAGTTTTTGCTCTACCATTAACCAGTGCTGTGACACTGGTTACATCACGAACTTTTTAGGCCTATTATTTTGTTGTTAAGGGAAAATAAAATGTATGATAAACTTTTTTGAATGAGAGCCATTTCAGGTGGTTCTCCTTATGCTCTTGAGGCATAGGTTTCTCATCAATGGATCAGCTCCAAAACTCTATTAAGTTGGCCTAATTATTTAAAGTAGTTACCAGCTGATATGAATCACTTTAAAAAAAAAGATTTTATTTATTTATTTCTAGAGAGAGGTGAAGGGAAGGACAAAGAGAAAGAGAGAAACATGGATGTGTGAGAGAAACATTGATTGGTTGCCTCTTGTTCTCCCCTAGATAGGGAGTTAGTTCTCAACCCAGGCAGGTGCCCTGACTGGTAATCCAACCGGCGAACCTTTGGTTCGCAGGCCAGTGTTCAATTCACTAAGCCACACCAGCAAGGGTGATACGAATTACTTTTAACTCTCCCTTTTTAATTGTTTGCTGTTTTTTCTTTTTTTAATCCTCATCTGAGGACCTTATTTTTTCATTGTTTTTAGATAGAGAGGAAGGGGGAGGGGGGAGAAGGTGGGGGAGGAGGGAGGGAGAGAGGGGAAGGGAAGGAGAGAGGGGGAGAGAGAGAGAGAACATCAATGTGAGAGAGAAACATTGATTGGTTGCCCCCCTATGCAGCCTGACTGGGGCGACTGGACCACAACCTAGGTAGGTGCCCTGACCAGGAACTGAACCCATAACCTTTTGGAGTTTGCTGGTTTTTAATGAGTCTCCACCAAGAATACCTTAGTCATTCCACAAGTATTTTTATGTCATTGTACATAAGGCACTATGGGAGCTGTACCTCTTTTCGGTACAGCAGTTTAACACTTATAGTTTAACACTGTACATAAGGCACTATGGGAGCTGTACCTCTTTTCGGTACAGCAGTTTAACACAGTATAGTTTAACACTATACTAAGCCTTTATTTCCATCATCCCCTACCATAAATCTTTCTCACCATAAAATGCTCCACTGCAACTCTTACACGACCTTAGTGATGAGTACATACAGTGCGACTATAAGATAATAATGCTGATCTTTCATGTACAGCTTATATAAATCATAAAGCTATTTTGTTGAAACTACACCAGGTTGTGGTTACAGGTATATGCTTTATGAACATTCATTCATTCATTTATTTTTCTATATGCGTGCAACAATACCTCAATACAGTTTTTTAAAAAATATCATGGCCTATATTAGGGCTAACAGTACTACTACTATCTGTAGGGCTAAGAGCACAAGTTTTCACCCTAGAAAAGCAACAGGAAGCAGGTTAAAGAAACTAACTGCTTAACAGACAAAAGATCACACTGAAAAATATAAGTGAGGAAACAGAGGTAAACTGGAATAAAAAGGTATAAAAAAAGCCTGCTTTTCTGTTGATGTATGAGAATGTGTCGCTAAGTTTATAATATGCAATGAGATGAGTGGGTGTGAGAAGGAAAAGCAATCCTCAATGTAAACTGGTATTGGGAGAGGCAGTGGAGAACAGCTAAAGCAAACATATAAATACAGCGAATGGCCCTGGCTGGTGTGGCTCAGTGGACTGAGTGCCGGCCTGTGAACCAAAAGGTTGCCGGTTTGATTCATGGTCAGGGCACATGCCTGGATTGCGGGCCGGGTCCCCAGTTGAGGGCATGAGAGAGGCAACCACATACTGATGTTTCTCTCCTTCTCTTTATCTCTCGTTTCCCTGTCTAAAAATAAATAAAATCTTTTTTAAAATTATTAAATAAAATCTGAAAAAATTTTAAAAATACAGAGAATGAACCAATCTACAGGGTTGAAATGAACAGATGAATATTCATGTATTTTTTAAAAATTCTTTTCATTTTAATCAGTACTACCATATATAATAACGATGCTTTGTTAGTTTTAAAAATTACTTTACTTGCAGAAAATAATTTTCACAGTAGATTATTTACTTGCTCTTACTACTCACCTAAAAAGCTGATAACATGGAATATATTTCTGAATGTCTGGAAAAAAGAATTTTTAGTTATGATTACATTATCATTATAATAGCATATGTTGATCACCTTGTGCCAAGAGATACTTTACCATTATCTCATTTAAACCTCACAAGGAACCTATGACAACAGATGTTATTATTCCTTTCATTTTAAAGATGAAGTAATGGGCAGAAAGATTAAATCGCTCCCAAGCCAGTGGTAGGGCCAATAGTCAAAGAGCCTCACTCCTAACTAGAGTGGTATATTCCTTCTAAGTGTTACTAATAACAACACAAAAGAAAATTTCAAAGCTGCTATATTTTCATTTGAATTCTAAAAAGGGTTACGCTCTAATTTTACCCTACTGATAAAAACAGCTGTTAATGGGGTTTTCTTTTGTTATTCCAAGTGGTTGTTTCACAAAGGATTTGTTAATGTTAACTACAAACTATCAAGAAAAAAAACCCAAAACATCTTTTTTCTTAAAAATTGATATTAGAGAGAGAAACACTGATTTGTTGTTCCACCCATTCATGCATTCATTGGTTGATTCTTACTTTTTTTAAAATTTATTGATTTGAGAGAGAGAGAGAGAGATGAAAGAATGGTGGGAGGGAGGGATAGAGAGTAAAATACTGATTTGTTGTTCCACTTATTTATGCACTGATTGTTTGATTTCTCGTATGTACCCTGACCAGGGACTGAACCCGCCACCTTGGCATACTGGGACAACACTCTAATCAACTGAGCTATCCGGCCAGGGCCTCGTTGGTTGTTTCTTGCATATGCCCTGACGCAGGATCTAACAGAAACCTTGGCGTACTGGGACGACGCTTTAATGAACTGACCTACCTTGCCAGAGCCAAACATCTTTTTAAGAGGTTAGTTTTATTCTTACCAATAAAAATAAATCTAAATAGGAAAGAGATAATTCTCTTTAGACATTTTTCTTCTGGCAAATGTATGTTACCCCCAGATAAATCCTTCTGACTGAAAAAACAATGATCGGAAACAATCTTTGTAATTATTAACAGCCAAACATTCTCTGGTGTAGATAAGGAAACATATAAAATGAAAATCTCATTAACCAAAACAATGTATTAGTTTGTATATCTTCGATTTTATTTGTTAACATGTGTCTTAAAATAATCTAACATTTTGCCCTGGCCGGTGTGGCTCAGTTGGTTGGGCATCATTCCACAAACCGAAAGGATGCCAGTTTGATTCCTGGACAGAGAACATGTATGGACTGCAGGTTTGGTCCCCAGTCTGGGCGCGTAGGGGGCAACCAATTGATGTTTCTCTCTCTTGCACTTATATTTCTGTTTCCCTCTCTCCCTTTCTCCCTCCCTTCCCCTCACTCTAAAAATAAGTAAATAAAATCTTTAAAAAAAAAAGTAACCTAACATTTTAAAATAATTTGAGCAAATACTTAAGTGTTTCTTTAGCACCTGCTTGACAAATTAAAGCCAAGAAAGCACTGTTCCTGGCACAATTAAGTTGCTCAATTAATGACTGCTTAATTAGACTCCTCAAAATACATTAGATACTCTGAGTAGCATGCCAATTAAAAGAAAACGGCCCCCACCAAAAGGTCAAATACATAAACTCTTAACCTCATTTGTAATTAAGAAATACAAATTAAAATGATTTTTTTTTCACTTATCGAGTTGGCAAAGATGAAAAGACTTGATAATAATTAATAGTGGCAAGGCTATGGGGACCGAGGCACTTTTACATATTGTGGAGGAATCTAAGATGGCATAACTTTTCCAAACGGCAATGGTCTACCACGAGGAACTTGACTTTCAGATATATTCAGAAACACAAAGATATATGTACAATAAAATGTCCACTATTTTGTTTTGTATTAACAAAAAAATAGAAACTCATTCATAACTGTTTAAATAAGTTATGGTACATCCATACAATGGGACTCTGAAGCTATTAGAAAGAACGGCAGACTATACACATTGATACTGTAATGCACTAATGACCTTTTAGAGATATTTATCCATGTATAGTATGATCCCATTTGTATAAATAAAAATATAAACACATATGTGTGTGTTATGTGTATTGTTAATGAGTAAAAATAATACTCATGAAACCAATAGTGACTGCCAGAGGAGACTAATAAGAGTGAGGTTAAATTTACTTGATACATTTACTTCACACATATATATTACATTTATATATATATATAAATTTACACATATATACTTCCACTTTTAACCTTTTAAAGTGACAACATGAATAGTTTTAATATAAACTGACATCTTTCTTTCCAGAGAACAATTTGCAAGCACAGATCAAGAACCTTAAAAATGTTCATACCCTTTGACATTATAATCACATTCCCAGGAAAACATCTATAATAGATATGTATAAGGATGCTCTCTGTAGTATAACTTATGATACTAAAAAACTGGATAACACTGATTATAATTTATTTATTTAAAGGACTGCTGAAATTACATAGTGTCATAAGAGTAAGGCTACAGAGAATACAATGAAGTTATAAAAAATAATATTTAGGACTTCCAGCCAAGATGGAAGCATAGATAGATGCGCTTTGCTTCCTCACACAACAAAAAGAAGGATAACCATCAATTTAAAAACAAAAACCACCAGCACTGCCAGAAAAATCAAACTGTATGGAAGTACGGCAACCAAGGAATTAAAGAAAAAACATTCACCCAGACTGGCAGGAGGGGAGGACAGGTCGCATGGCACAGCAGTGGACTAGGCAGGCCAGGTGGTGGCTGAAGGATGAGGAGGTCTGCCATTTGAGAGCAGATAAGCCAGGTGGAACAACAGGGAAGAGAGACAGACTGAGTAACCCAGGGTTCCAATGTGGGGAAATAAAGCTTCAAAACCTCCAGCTATAAAAACCTGTGAGGGTGGCAGCAGCGGGAGAAACTCCCTACTTCACAAGAGGGTTCGTTGAAGAGACACACAGGGTCTTAGCATGTACACAAGCCAACCCACCTGGGAATTAGTACCAGGAGGGCCCAATTTGCTTGTGGGTAGCGAAGGAAGTGACTGAAAGCAGGTCTAGAGCCCAGCAAGCAGTACTGTCCCCTCTCTTACCCCTTCTCCACTAATAGCACCACAATGCAGCGATGTGTGTTGCCAGGCCCTGGCAAATACCTAAGGCTCTGCCTCTTACAACAAAACAGGGCCAAGACAAAGAAATATGGCCCAAATGAAAGAACAGATCAAAGCTCCAGAAAAAGAACTAAGCAATGAGGAGATAGCCAACCTATAAGATGCAGAGTTCAAAACACTGGTAATCTGGATGCTCACAAATTATTAAGTACAGTGCAAAATAGAGGAAGGGGTGAAGGCAATGCAAAGTGAAATAAAGAAAAATATACAGGGAATCAACAGTGAGGGAAAGAAACTGGGACTCAAATCAATGATTTGTAACAGAAGGAAGAAACATTAAACTGGAACAGAACAAAGAAATGAGAATTCAGAAAAATGAGAGGCTTATGAACCTCTGGGACAACTTTAAACGTTCCAACATCTGAATCATAGGGGTGCCAGAAGGAGAAGAGGAAGAGCAAGAAATTGAAAACTTATCTGAAAAAATAATGAAGGAAAACTTCCCCAATCTGGCAAAGGAAGCAGACTTCCAGAAAGTCCAGGAAGCTCAGAGAATCCCAAAGAAGTTGGACCCAAGGAAGCACACACCCAGACATGTCATAATTAAATTACCCGATTAAAGATAAGGAGAGAATCTTCAAAGCAGCAGGAGAAAAGGAGAGTTACCTACAAAGGAGTTCCCATAAGACTTTCAACTGATTTCTCAAAAACCTTCCAGGCAAGAAGGGGCTGGAAAGAAGTATTCAAAGCCATGAAAGACAAGGACCTACATCCAGGATTACTCTATCCAGCAAAGCTATCATTTAGAATGGAAGGGCAGATAAAGTGCTTCCCAGATAAAGTTAAAGGAGTTCATCATCACTAAGCTCTTATTATATGAAATGTCAAAGGGACTTATCTAAGAAAAAGAAGAATTCAAAAGTATGAACAGTAAAATGACAACAAATTCACAACTATCAACAACTGAACCCCAAAAAGAACAAAAACAAACTAAGCAAACAACCAGAACAGGAACAGAATCACAAAAATGGAGCTCACATGGAGGGTTATTAGTGGGGGTGGGGGAAGGTATAGGGAATACGAAGCATAAATGGTAGTTACAAAATAGACAGCTGGGAGGTTTAGAATAGTATAGGATATGGAGAAGCCAAAGAACTTATATGTACGACCCATGGACATGAACTAAAGTGGGGGGAATGCTGGTGGGAAGTGGGGTGCAGGGCAGAGTGGGATAAAGGGGAGAAAACGAATGGGGCAACTGTAATAGCATAATCAATAAAATATACTTAAAAATAAAAAAATTTGAAAAATGATATTTTGAAAAATGATATTTAGAGAATAACTTAACATGAGAAAATGGTCACGACACAGTATAATGTCATGATGCCAAGCTTTTTATAAAGTATGCCAATTTTGTTTTTCAAAAATGTTTAAAAAAACTGTGTATGTTAATCAGCCCTGGCCATGTGGCTCAGTTTGTTGGAACACTGTCCTATACACCAGAAGGACGAGGGTTCCATTCCTCCTCAGGGCACATAGCTGGGTTGCAGGTTGGATCCCTGGTAGGGGCATGTATGGGAGGCAACCAATCTATGTATCTCTCTCACATTGATATTTCTCTCTCCCTTTCTCTTTCCTCCTTCCTCTCTCTCTCTAAAACAAACAAACAAACAAACAAAAAACCCCAAAACCTATCTTCCGTGAGGATCAAAAGAAAATTAAAAGAAAAAAAACTGTGTATGTTAATTGGAAAACTCCCTATATATTTTAAAGCTCTCTTTTTTCCCCCTGAAAAAACAACTGCCACCAGCTGCAGCTCCTTCCCACTTACTCCTCAAACCCTTCCAGTATGTCTTTTTTTCCCGTTACACTCCAGAAATTACATAAGGTTTTTAAATCTGTAATCACTAAGTTTTTTTAGTTCTCAACTTCCAACTTTGCTGTAGTATATAACATTTTTGTCTAAGCTTTTACCTTTTTTCTTGGTTTTGAATATTGGTTCCTTCTCCTTTTGCTTGGCCATCTTCCTGCCACTTAAATATATGCAGGAGCTATTTCATTCCTGCTTCCCCACAGTGATCTTATCTGCTTATGTCCCATATTATTTCCTGCTTTAGACTAGGCCATTGCCATAATTTTAATTGAGAAATGAGAGCAATATGTTCTTTTAAAATCTGCTTTTTTAATTTTGTATCTTTTTTTTCCTTATCAATTTAAAAAGTAATTTATGCTGATCTCTTTCAGCATAAACCATCAAAAATAGGATACACAGAAATAAGTGACTCACCTATTGTATAAATAACTTCAACATCATCCATTTGGGAATCAGTAATGCTATTCTTGGCTTCACCTTTCACTTCCCCAAGGAGAAAACCTTCCTATGGATAAAAATAAGAAGGAGTAAGTATATGGAATATACTGATAGAATTACCATTCAGTCATTTAACTAACCAATATCTGAAGTACTGGTATTAAACAATGTATACAGTATCTTGCTTCCAGCTTGGGGGCATGGAAAATACCAGGTGCACTTCCAGTTTAGTTGGCAAACATGAACAGTCAAATAAAAATGAGTAGAAGAGATTGTAAACTACTGTGACTTTAGCACATTTGGAAGCATGAAAGGCTTAAAACCAGAAATGAGGACACAATGTCTGAGGATCTAAAAGCAGAGCAGTTTGCCTTGGACCTGAAGGCTCCCACTTGTAAGGAAATCAAAGATAGGAATAACTCTAATAATGGAACTTCCCAAATGATTAGCCAAGGACTCTGAATTAATGGCACATACTCTGGGAGCCAGTGGCGGCTTCTGAGCTAAGAAATGGCTCAATGATCAATGCTTCTAGATTAAAAATCATGCAAAATATTAAAGATTTGAAATTCACCACTAAAGTCTGCTTTCTAAAAGGGGAGCTGCAAGCCCTGATTCTTTAAATACATGCATTTTTCCCACAACAGTGACTTCTTTTGAGTTTTGGAGAATTGTTATTTCTCTTGGCACATTTAAAGACCCATTATGCTTGACAGACAAGGAAGATTTTGTCTGCTTTACAATTAAGAATCCCCCCCCCACCAATTTCATTAAAGAAGAGCACAAAAGGGATGTTTCCACAATGTGAGTGTTCACTAGACAAAAAGGGGACCAATCCAGAACTCTGCACTCTAGACAAATCCTGGGAAAGGAAGCAGGGACAATGCAAGTATAACTATCTAGAAAATCACTATTCAAGACTGTCTGAGAGACAAAGGCCTAACACTATGGTACTTTCCAAGGGCTAAGTTTTACACTACAGGACCCATTCTGTTTATATTTACAATAAGACATTCCAAAATAATTTCCACAGGTACATACATTTAAAATTGTCATATATATTTACTCCTTTCCAGGTGTAATCTACAAGGTTATTTAAGAAACTACTAGGGTTTGTTCAGTATGGTATTAGCAAGTTATTAAATACTCTAAGGCACTACTCCTTGGGTTCAAAGTTTTATACTGTTTAATTTCATAAAAGTACAAGTTTTTAAAAGTAGGCACTATATTTAAAAAACTACTACTTTATCCAAACGTTTTGAACCTAGACAATTAATATAAAATAAACATTTAAATATCTAATATTAGAGCATAAATGTTTAAATCATAACGGAAAGCATCAGAAAAGGAACTAGCTTGAAGCCTTACAATTTAATAAATTTAATACTAATGCAAAAGTCAGATACCTGATACCAAACTAAGCTTTTTCATCCAATACGATTTCCCCCCAAATGCTCAATGGATGCAACATCTCTTATTCCTTTAACCACCCTACCACTTCGTAAAGAAAATTCAGTTGGTTTAGGAAGTACCGTCGGTAGCTGGAAGAAACGGAAAGTGAACCGGCAACCTTCTGGCGGTAGCGGGCTAATGCTCTGTGAACTCCCTACCCTTTCACAACCAAGGTGAAACAGAGAGAAGGGGGGCTGCTGAAGGAGAGAAATGGGGGCACAGAGACAACCACTGCTCGGAAGAGGGCAGGCTACGGGGGTGGCGGGGGAGGACGAGGGTGCAGAGGGGTAAGTGGTGATGGAAGCGGGCATGGCTTGGGGTGGTGAACACACAATACAGAGATGATGCATTATAGAATTGTACCCCTGAAGCCTACATAATTTTATTAACTAATGTCACCCCGATAAATTCAATTGAAAATAATTTTTTTTAAAAAGGAGGGCTACTCCTGTAAAAGACCCAGCGGGCAGGGGGCACATCTCACGCCGCCCAGGAGCGCAGAAGGCAGGGCCCGGAGGGCTGAGGCCGGCGCTGCGGCGGCCGCCAGGGCCTCGCGGGCGGGGAGGGCGCCGACACCGCACCTCTCCGAGAAGGCGCTGGGCCCCGCCCCGCCCCTCAGCTCACCGTGTCCGAGTCCGTATTGAGGTGCTGGAAGGACAGCGCGCCGAGCACGAAGCCTGAGAGCACCGCCGACGTGCTCTCGCCCTCCATGCTTCGGCGGCCGCGGCGAAGCCGAGGGGGGGCGGGGCGGAGCGCGCGCGGAACCTTATCTGTGAAGAGGCTCGGCGGCAACGCAGGCCCTCGCCAGGAAGCCGACAAGCGCGGAGGCGGGGAGGCTGGCAGGGCGGGGAGGCGGGGCCGGGCGAGGGGGCGGGGCCGGGCGAGGGGGCGGGGCACGCGCCGGCGCACAGGCGCCGCGCTCTCCGCTGAGGGGCAGGCTTGGGGAGGAGCGGGCGTCCTCTGTTGGCGAGGGTACAGCGAGGCGGCTGTGGATGGCGGGACTCGCTTGCTCTTCCTCACCTTGCTTCGCGCTTGGGGTCCTAGCCTGACTTTTCTGACGATTTAACCCTAAAGGCAGCTTGGTTCTGGGAGGGTACAGAACGCGTTTTGGTGGCCAGCTGCTCCTGTGGGACCCATGGCACAATGGCAGCATGATTTAGCGACACTGTAATATCACAATGGATACGTCGGGACTATGGTTTTCAGACTGCATCATGCTGCCCTTTACCCAACCAAAGTATTGGAATACAAATTCAAGTCTCAGGGATTGTCTCTTCTAGAACTCTCCAGTGATGTTCATTCAGTCGGGATAGGGGGTGGGTGGGAGCGGGAGAGAAATTGGGCTTTTCTGAGTCTGCTTTTAGAAAATTAAGGACTCACATTATTTTAAAGAATACGTGGATTTTTAAACATTGTTCTGACAGTTTATTGACAGGCATTAACCATGCAGTGTTTGGAGTGGGAAGACCAGGACTTGACAATTTATGCACACACGATATGCAAAGATACGGTTTTTAAATAACTGAAAGAGAGCAAAATATCAGACTACAGATGCCCCTTCACTTATGATGGGGCTACACCCAGATAAAACCATTGTGAATTGAAAACATCCTAAGGTGAAAATGCAGCTGATACACTTAACTTTTGCAACATCATAGCTTAGCCTGCCTTGTGTGATGTGATTTTTATAAGGTCCTAATACAGCACGATGAAAGTGTGGGTGGGCCAAAGGGTCCCGCTATTGGACCCTCAACATTAAAATGCCCCACACTAGTCTTGCTCTGTTTCCCTAGTTTGGAGGAATTTTAAAAATCTGGAAAATAATGAATACAATGACAAACAGGACCTGGAATCTTCTGCTAGGGGTGTCCAACCCATGGCTTGCAGGCTGCGTGTGGCCCAGGATGACTATGGATGAGGTCCAACACAAAATCATAACTTTACTTAAAACAAGAGGTTTTTTTGTGATTATGCATCGTGATATATTTATGTGTGGCCCAAGACAGCTCTTCTTCTTCCAGTGTAGCCCAGCGATGCCAAAAGGTTGGACACCTCTGATAGGCCAATTATCTGTCAAATTAAGATAAAGACTGACGCCCTGGCTGGTGAAGCTCAGTGGATTGAGCGCAGGCCTGCGCACAAAAGGGTCTCTGGTTCTACTCCCAGTCAGGGCACGTGCGTGGGTTGCAGGCCAGGTCCCCAGTAGGGGGCGCATGAGGGGCAACCACACATTGATGTTTCTCTCCCTCTCTTTCCCCCTCGCTTCCCCTCTCTTTAAAAATGAAAAAATAAAATCTTTAAAAAAAGAAAAGGAAACCTTGCACTAGTCTTAAAAAAAAAGATAAAGACTGACAAAGATGTCGGGGCTCTGTGGCTGCAGACCCAAAACCTAATGCAGGGTAGTGGGTAAAATGGTCAAGGGATGAAGAAGAGAAGTTTCTGAAATTTCTTGACACAGGAGTTTCATGTTTGTTGTAGCAACAGCTGTTGGTGAAGCCCTAATATGGGCTGCAATTCGTATGAGTGAATATAGAAATGTATAAGATTATTGATAATGATAATAATCTTACTATTGACAATATAGTTAAAGTAAAAGTTTGAAGGGAAAATGTAATGTTTAAACAGGCTTTATGTGAAGAATACACATGAATGCTTTATGTGTATAAATACTTTCTGAATGCTTTATGGGAATAGATATTATATCTGACTGGGGAACACTTCCCCTACCTAGTACCATAAAACTGAAACCTATCAAGCCTTTTATATAATTTATATCATCCAATTGTCCTATAGTAAGGTTGCTCTAATTTATAATTCTGTAAGAAATGAACGCCTTGAAAAAGGAAATGTCATAAAATGGAATCTCTGCCAATTTTGTGGGTCACAGATTTTCTCTTAGATAATTTCAATTGATGTGATTGGTACTACTTTGCTTGCTCATGAAGCTGAGACATGTTTTTTGGTCATTTGTATCCATTCTTTTGTGAATTACCTCTTTATATTTATTTCTCCTTTTCTATTGCTCTTTATATCTTATAGATTTAACAGTGTCTATGTATGGAAACTATTAACCTTTTGTCTGTCAAATACTGAAAGTGCTTTTTGCATAGATGTTTTTAACTTTAATTGTGTTTAAGGTAATTTTTAAAATCTTCACCAGAGGATATGTATTTATGGATTTTTACACAGATAGATAAAGAGAGAAACACTGATGTGATAGAGGAACATCAATCAGTTGCCTCCTCCTGCACATGCCCCAGTGGGGATCGAACCTGCAACCTTTTGGCATACAGAATGCTGCTCCAACTAACTGAGCCACCTGGCCAGCGCTAACGTATTTATTTTTAATATGAAAATTTAAAACTTTGTGTTTCAACTTTTATTCATGCCCTTAGTCTTTCTGTCTAACGTATCATATCAAGGAAGACTGCCCTGTCTTAGGTCATTATTCTTGAATATGAGGCAATTAAGTCCACTAATTAAAACCAGTGGACTAATGCCATTGGCTGAATGGAATCGTAACAGACAGAACTAGATTACCAAAAGCATGAACACTGGACCCATACAAACAATAGAACTGTTTTAAGAACACTTTTTAAAAATGATTATTTGTTCCTTTTTTCATTAAAAGGAACTAGTGCTCCTTGGAAAAAAGGATGATTTCAAGGCAGAGAAAATACAAGGTGAGCCCGGAAAATTTCTTTGGTGCCAGAAAGTAAAGATGGGTTCAAAGAATGATGTAAACATGTCAACCTGACATAGGAGTTAGGTGGGCTGATACTGACCAAATCTGAGGCAATCTAAGTGTCAAAATAAATAACGATAGTAATGGATTGTGTCTCATTGAATAAAATAGGAATCTTTGAGTCCACATTGATGTGAATGAATGAGTAAATGTGATAACAGAAAGCACTTCCTTACAGTAGAACACCAACTAATAAATGTAGAAGATATCTTAAAATTAGAAAATCTTTTTGCTATCATCATCATAATAATTGATACAGGCAACAAATATTAAAACTAGCAGGTAAAGTTTGAGTAACAGGCTATTTATGTAGTCTCCAAGTATCTCCCCAAGATATTTATGAATGACAGGAGGAAAAATAACTTTTTAAACAACTTCTTAACCAAATGATGAAGGTTAACATCGCAAGTAAAGAGACAAATGCACACCAGATGCCTCCTCATGTGGCACTCTGGGAAGACCACAACGTCAGTTATACAATATTCTTGCTAAAAGAACATAAGTTGAAATTTCTTATGAGAAAGCATCAGACACACTCAAATTGAAGAACATTTTATAGAATAACTGATCTGGGACTTACGGCCAAGATGGAGGCATAGGTAGCTACACTATGCCTCCTCACACAACCAAAAGAAGGGCAACAACAAACTTAAAAACAAAAAACAACCAGAACTGCCAGAAAATTGAACTATATGGAAACCTGATAACGAGGGAGTTATAGAAGAAACATTCATCCAGACTGGTAGGAGGGTGGAGACAGAGACGGGCCAGGGCTGAGAGGACGCAGCAAGGTGGTAGCTGGATGAATGGGCAGGCGAGATGGCTACTGGCAGTCCCATGTTTGTGTGTGGATAAACCAGGGGAACAACAAGGGAGGGAGACAGACTGCGCAACCTGGGGTTCCAGCGTGGGAAAAGAAAGCCTCAAAATCTCTGGCTGTAAAAACCTGTGGGGGTTGTGGTGGTAGGAGAGATGCCAAGCCTCGCAGGAAAGTTCGTTGGAGGAACTCAAAGGGTCCTAGAATGTACACACGCCCACCCACCCACCCAGGAACCAGCACCAATAGGGCCCAATTTGCTTGTGGGTAGCAGGGGAAGTGACTGAAAGCCTGCAGAGAACCAACTAAGTGGCATTGCTCCCACTCAAACCCCTCCCCCACAGAGCACCACAAAGCATCTACAGTGCGTTGCACCACCCTGGCAAATACCTAAGGCTCCACACCTTACAATGTAACAGGCACACCAAGACAAAAAAATATGGCCTAAAAAAGAAGAGATGAAAGCTCTAAAAACAGAACTAAGCAATGAAGAGATAACCAACCTATGAAATACAGAGTTCAAAACACTGGTAATCAGGATGCTCACAGAAATGGTTTGGTATGTTTGCAAAATAGAGGAAAATGTGAAGGCTATGCGAAGTAAAATGAAGAAAAATATACAGGGAAGAAAACTGGGACTCAAATCAACGATTTGGAGAAGAAGGAAGAAAGAAACATTAAACAGAAACAGAATGAAGAAGCGAGAATTCAAAAAAATGAGGAGAAGCTTAGGAACCTTTGGGACAACTTTAATTGCTCCCACATCCAAATCATAGGGGTACCAGAAGGAGAAGAGGAAGAGCAAGAAATTGAAAACTTATTTGAAAAAATAATGGGGAACTTCTCCCATCTGGCAAAGGAAACAGACTTTCAGGAAGCTCAGAGAGTCTCAAAGAAGTTGGACCCAAGGAAGCACACACCAAGGGACATCATAATTACATTACCCAAGATTAAAGATAAGGAGAGACGGTTGAAAACAGTAAGAGAAAAGCAGAGAGTTACCTACAAAGGAGTTCCATAAGACTCTCAGCTTATTTCTCAAAAGAAACCTTACAGACCAGAGGGGGCTGGAAAGAATTATTCAAAGTCATGAAAGCCAAGGACCTATATCCAAGATTACTCTATCCAGCAATGCTATCATTTAGAATGGAAGGGCTGATAAAGTGCTTCTCAGATAAGGTCAAGTTAAAGGAGTTCATCAACACCAAGCCCTTATTATATGAAATGTTAAACGGACTTATCTAAGAAAAAGAAAAATATCAAAACTATGAACAGTAAATTGACAACAAACTCACAACTATCAACAACTGAGCCTAAAAAAGACAAAAACAAAAACAAAAACAAAAACAAACTAAGCAGACAACTAGAACAGGAACAGAATCACAAAAATGGAGATCACATGGACTGTTATCAGCAGGGAAGGGGGAGAGTGGGAGAAAAGGTACAGGGAATAAGAAGCATAAATGGTAGGTACAAAATAGACAAGGGGAGGTTAAGAAAAGTATAGGAAATGGAGAAGCCAAAGAACTTATACGTACGACCTATGGACAAGAACTAAGGAGGGGAATGCTGGTGGGAAGGGGGGTCCAGGGTGGAGAGGGATACAGGGGAGGAAAAAATGGGACAACTATAATAGCATCATCAATAAGATACACTTATAAAGTAACCGACCTGTATTCTTCATAAATGACAATGGCATAAAACAAAAAGACTAAGGAACTGTTCTGGATGAAAGGATACTAAAGAAACAGGACATCTGAATGCTGCAAGCAATAACCTGCAATGATAGGAATAAATTGGTTCAAATAACACTAAAGTATTGGTGAAAACAATGTTACCTGTTTTTTCTTTACCTTATCTATAATTAGCATAGGATAACTCAGGAAAACTTGAAAAATAGAGCAACTATAGAATCTTCACCTCAAGGGCTATTTTTTAAAAATTACAAATAGATTTCCTTCAGCTTCCCAAATTTCAAAGCTTTGAATATATTTGAATAATAGTTTGTAAATTATCTGGTTAGATTGAAACTTTTCCTTGTCATGCTCTCAATTTTATTCAAGAAAAGGTACGGATTTTATTTTTCCAACCTGGGGAACTCTTTTAATGTATTCTATCTTTTAAAAACCCCTAGAATAGTGTCTAGGTCAAAGTTGACATTCAGTAAGTATTTGTGGAATGAATAAATTTTGGAGGGCAGGAATACTTTCCTTGAATTCATGAATTCACAACTATTGAATCAGGTACCATGCTAGCTACTAAAGGTGCATTGAATAACAATACAAATAATTTATAATCTAGTTGGAGACAGAAACATTAAAGAAATAACCTCTTATGTGATGACATAATCACAATTCTTACAAACCCCTTGTAGAAAAAAATTAAGTTAGAAGCAAGGATAACTAAGGTACTTTCTCCCCCTAGTGTTGGAATCAGGGAAGGTATTCCCAAGGACCTAAATGCCTGAGAGGAAAAGAGGAGGGGAAGCAAAGAATGCCCAGAGGAAGGAACATTTAGCATTGGGGCTCCAACTGAAACTTGGGTAAAGGGTTACCTGAGCTGAGAGAGAAAACCAAAATATATTTTGGATTTTTATTTTGAGTTAACTGTGAAGTGGTTCTTTGTTCTGGGAAATTATCTGAACAGACCCGTTAATTATAAAAATATGAAGCAAGTTACTTATTCTTTGTTTTTAGGGGAAAACTGAAAGAAAAATAAGAATATAGATGTTGCTAGACTGGTGCGGCTCAGTGGGTTGAGCGTCGCCCTGCAAACCCAAAGTTTTCGGGTTGTGGGCCAGCTCCCCAGTTGGTGGCCTGTGAGAAGCAACTAATTGATGTTTCTCTAGCACATCGATGTTTCTCTCCCTCCCTTCCCCTCTCTCTAAAAATAAATAAATAAATAAATATTTTTAAAAAAGAATGTAGATGCTTTAGACACAAATCTTAGTGCTACGTTTGGACTCTAAATAGTTGTATATAGTTGAATCATTAATGCACACTGGGACTCCTTTGCTTCTATAGTGAGAAATGTTTCTTGCCTTTATTCATACCTGGAGTTTATAACAAAGGAGGCTTACCCTTGGGGAAGTGGGTGTGGGCTTATTCAAGAATTACTTGTAGGAAATCCAGAGTTTTTTGCACCAGACCCAATGACCCAAGTCTTCATCTTCTGCTAGAAGACACAGTAATGAGGAATGGGACTGGGCTTGGCATAACACAATCTATGCTGGATTGTTGATATCTTACACATGACTGTAAGGCTGAATAAACCAAAATATGCTGATGCTTGCTTTCAAAATGATTGCTCCAAGACCAGAGTGGAAAACAGACTGGAAGGGAAAAAAATGGATTCATCATAAATTACTCTGAATTTACAGACTTTAGTTAATTTCTTCACATGTACTGGGTTGTTTCAGTCTTCTTTAAATTCCCAAGATTTATCATAATATCTGGCATATACATAGTATGCCCTCCATATTTGATATTTAATGAATGAACTTTTTTAGATTATTTTTAAAAAAGTCATTATATGGCCCTGACTGGTGTGGCTCAGTTGATTGGGCATCATCCCACAAAGTTAAACGTTGCAGGTTCGATTCCTGGTCAGGGCACATGCCTGGGTTGCGGGTTTGGTTCCCAGTCAGGGTGCATATGAGAGGCAACCGATTGATGTTTCTCTCCCTCCCTTTCTCCCTTCTCCTCTCTTCTAATTAATTAATTAATTAATTAATAACATTTTAAAAGTCATTAGTAGAGAGCCCTAAGTCACCAGAATTAGGAAATAAGAACATCCTTTGAGAGTGAAAACAATATATATATTTATTTCTTTAAAAAATAATTTTTATTGTATTTTTTTCATAACCATTTGGCCCCTTTATATCCCCCTTCCCCTGAATATTTATTTCTTTGCTCATCATTTTTTCCTTGATAAGTGATTCTCACTTTTTCTCTAAAACTGATTTAAGCGATGAAAGAAACTATGTAATCAGTTATTTGTAGTGGGGGGAAAAAGAACCCCATCAGAAAAAGACTAGTAAATGTGTGTACCAAAGAGTTGTAAGGAACACCCATGAAAGTGACTAGAGTAAATTTCCAAAAAGAATGACCAGAATGTGACTTACATGAAAGTAACCTGTGACCTCACTGACTATGAAGAAACCTGTTTAAAGAAGGAAGGCAGGGGTTCCAAGTAGAATCAGGAAAAAGGGAGAAAGCAGAGAAGCTCACTTGGGTTGTTATCGTGTAGCTTGACCAGGAGAAGCCAGCTGGTGGTCACTAATCCTTTAGTCACACAGCAATCATTCTGCTCCAGGTTACTCCTGGCCCTGGATGAAAAAACCCTTGACACTATACACCTCTTTTGCTCTCAGCTCTTTTGATTTTAAGTTTGGCCTTCCATCCCTTTGACACAGTGAAAGAGAAGGCAATACATTTTGAAGAAGTTCTGGCCACTAGAAAAATATATACAATATTATAGTCTCCTGTGAATTTATTTAGTATGAACTGACCACAAAAGCTTGACCAAATCAAATTTTTAAATTTTAAAACCAAGGACCATTTTAGCTATTTCAAATGGAGATGATCGCATTAAGGAAGTGGTGGCTCCCCATTTTTGATATTCTGTCTCACCACCTCTGACCCATGGGAATTTTACGGGGTGACGATGCCTCATTAGAGTAGCTCATTCCTAGGCAATCTTGCAGAATCTCTGCTGTGGGGTCTCTGGCATGACTTTGGCTTTAGGAATGCTGGGAGAGACTGGGTCACCATGTTTTCCAGGTTGGCGACACAGAGAAAATGCCCCCCAGACACACTTTGTAAAGGCAAGTCAATTGAAAAACCTAAGAGGCTGGGACTTCAGTCAACGGTATGCAAACTGATGTTCTCCTTAATTCACTCAAGGCACATGTGTTGGTGACCCATCTGCTTTGTAAGGTCTTTAGTAATAGAATCAGGCTGGGATTTTCCTGCTTCCAAAGAACATTCCCTCTAGCCTTAAATTCATCATATTCAGAACCATATCATCACCTTCCTGGATGTTCAACCCAGAGGATTCTCAGATCTCTAAGAAGATGTTTATGTACTCTAGCTTAAGAAAAACTGAATTTAAAGAGTGGGTGGCTATGGCTTACTCAAAGAGGAATTATGGACCCTTGAAGTATGTCTGTGTTCCCCGTGGTTCCAGGGACTCCACTTTGGGAAGCACTGGGGAGAAGATTGCCTTCACCTGTCTGTCTCTTTATTTCCATGTCATGGACATCGTTGCGTTACCATTTTTCTTTTCATTTATGTTGAGGTCCTGTCCAAAATTTTGTTAGTCTTCTACTGAGAGCAATACCTGGTAGATTTAAATGTAAGTAAAACAAAAAAGCTTTTGTTTGTTAAAAAAAACAGTGGAAATAACTGAAGCATAAAGATCACTCTGGGAGGTGCTTGACACCATTACCTATTTCAAACTTTGCTCAACTAAACTATGGTTTGATGAGGGGAGTGTTTTTCCCCAGGACCCCAGGGAGGAAATACCAGTAGGGGACAAGTAAGAGTAATGGATGAAGCAATGTAAATAATGAGTGTGTTATAACAGTCATCACGGAAATGGAAGAGATTTTATTTCAAACAGAGGCCAGAGTACATTGAAGCTACTAATCAGTTGTCAGGTGGTTTTCTCTTTAATTATTGGTGTCAGCTAGTTGCGCTGTGCTCAAAATGCAGAAGTGAACTTTAGCACTATATATTACAGGGTGGTGACGGCAATCCATTAATCAAAGGCAACTCTCATCATTTGAAAATGTTTTTAACTTACGGACTTGTAGAATGAAAGACTCCAAAACTAATCCTGGGATAAATTTGACTATACTCTTTAACTATTAATCTACTTATTTTTATTCTGCTTTAGTGAAATGAAAATGTGCTCCAAATAATGTTTAAAATCCCAGTTTTCACTTATTGCCACTTGTCCTAATATATTGTCAGAGCCGCATTTGGTCCTTAAAGCTTTTTATTTTTAAAAGCTTTTTATTTTCCCAGAAATGTGAATACTAAGGGCAGAAAATCAATCTCTGTGGTAAGTTTTCCAATTATGAATAAATTTTGGTGTGTGATTGATTATAGCATTAGAGAATTATAAATCATGAAATAATGCCTGAAATCACCAAACCGCAAAGACCTATGTACATGCATGCACATGTGTGTATAGATAGAATACAGTACTTTAGCCAGGGAGATGAGGGCTTTATGCATTTTCAGGTAAGGTCAGGAGACTACATGTAGTATCAGCATCAGAGCAAAATGTTGGTATTATCCAGGAAATTCAAATATAAAATAAATTTAAACAATCTGTTAAAGGTTTTAGTTGTTATTATAATACTGTAAAGATTCTTCCAAAACTGGAGAAATATTTTGGGAAGACTGGTAAACTGTACAAAAGTGGGTATTACTAGGGATAAAGTGATTACAACTGTCTGAGGAATACCCTCCCCAAGTAAGTTGTTTCTTAATGGAAAATTTTACCAACATTTTTATTATTCTCCAGTTGATTCTTCTTTGTCATCATCTCTCTCTCCCCTTCCCCAGAGGTGCCAAACTCTATGGTAGGGTCTTCTGTCTTAGTATTGTCCTGAGGACACAGGGTGTTTGGCCATCAAAATCCTTCTTTAATCTTCCTAATAAAAATTTTTAAAAAGGAAGAAAGAAGAGAAAAGAAAAAGAAAACTTACTTCTTCATAAAATCTGGTTCTTAGGAATACTGAGAATCTAAAGCTTTGATGGCGATAGGGTGACAGAAGTCCTGGTAGAAGAAATCCTGACTAACCAGGGCTAGCAAAGTTTATCTACATCCAAATTAAAATATACTGCAAGAGTCTGGGGAGGTAATGAAAATGAAGAAGTAGGCTGGAAAGTACATGTCATTTTTCTCTCAACTCTATTCTTCCATAAGAAAACCATCAATACCATGATGATGACAAAGACCACGAGAGGAATGGAGACAGAGTACACTGGAGAGGTTATGCTCTATAGGAATGTGAGCCCAGTGTGGCCTGATAACAAAGAACATAGATATTCTAATTTTAGTGTGAATATTTTAATATGTGGGCAATCTATTCAAATTTTCTAAAAAACATTGAATGGGTCTTTGTAAAGCCCCTCTCATTTCCGACTGCTGAGTTCCATATGACCAGTGAATAAATAGACTGGGAAAAGAGCCTGGGCTTTCTGGTCACAGGCTTCCCTTCCTTCTATGTACACCCTCCTCGAAGATGCATTCTGGCCCTTTTGGGGCATTCTATTCAATTCAGCAAATATACAATACAGTATATCACTGTATTGGAAGAGGCAGAAGGGGGTAAAGGAGGGATAGTGATGGAAGGAGACTTGAATTGGGATGGTAAACACAATACAATATACAGATGATGTATTGCAGAATTGTACACCTGAAACCTATAAGATTTTATTAACCAATGTCACCCCAATAAATTCAATAAAAAAGGATATATCATTCTATCATGACAGTTCATCTTGGGATGAAAAATTTTCACCATTAGTTCTCACTGCTGCTTTTGGAGACTTGATAGAGGGTTCAGATATCAGATCCTATGACAGACTATAAATTAGAATCCATGGGGTCACACCTTGGATCCAAAAGTTAGGCTGCAAGCCCATCCATAAATCAAACTTGATTGTGTCAAAGTCATTCTTTAAAAGTTGCCTAGGAACTCTCCACCATGTAGACTAATAGGCTACCCCTCAGCATGTCAATTTTCCCTCCAGTATTGCTTCTTGGACTGAGCATAGATGATATAGTTCATAGATGATATTGCTTGGCTTTCAGGGCTAAGCAGCTTGAGAATATGCACTCTAGCTTTAAACATCAGTATCATACTCAGCAGGGGAAATGTTCACACTTTGAGAGATCTCCCTCCTCCTCACAAGAACTGAGATGTCTCAAGAAAAGCAGATTTATGTTCCCCATCTCACAGTGCTACATGAGTAGAATAGTCACCGTTTCATTTTAGCTCTTTTACTTTTCTGATCATATAATTTGATTCACATAAATTAAATAAGGCATGAGGTATGAGGCAATCTACTATAAATAATGTGCCCCCATACACAATTGTATTTGCACTGGAGAAATATTTTTATGCAGACCTTTTGTATAGGTCAGTAGTCCTCAAAGTATAGCCCAGGGACTCCTGGAGGAGGTCCCAAGACCCTTTCCAGAGGGCGTATGATGTTGTAGCTAGTTTTATAGTAATATTAGGATGTTACTTTCCTTTTTCACCCTTATTCTCTCACACATGTGATTGATGATGTTTCTGATATGTTTACCTGGCCAGTCTACAGTCCTCAGTTATTCAATCAAACACTAATCTAGGTGTTGCTGTGAAGTTATCTTGTAGATGTGATTAAAGTCCATAGTCAGTTGACTTTAAGTAAGGGGAATTATTCTAGATAATCTGGGTGGGTCTGAGTCAATCAGTCCAAAACCCCCTTGAGAGCAGAGCTGAGACTTCTCTGAAGAATAAGAAGAAATTCCACCTGTGGACTGAAACTACTTGTGCCTGAGTTCCAGCCTACTCTTCCCAATAGCCTGTCTTATGGATTTCAGACATGCCTAGCTAGCCCCCACAATAGCGTAAGTGTCTCTGTGGTAAATCTCTTAATATAGTGTATATCTCCCACTCTTCCGCTTCTCTGGGGTAACCCTGGCAGAGATTTTGCTAGTGGAACTGGTTCTGGAGGAACAGAACCTTAAGGATGAGTTTTCTGGAGCTGGTGTTCTACTTGGATTAGATTTAAAGGCACTAATTATTCTATTTTCAGTGGTTAAGAGGACACTGGTGGTCCATATCATGATACAGTAAGAGATATGCAAAATATAGCCATTGGATACTCCTGATTAATATCAATAGAAGGCAAGATTCTGAGTGACCATTTATTTTTTATTTTAGAATATTTTATTCATTTTAAAGAATATGTTGAGATTAGCTGGTTGTTTCCAACTGCATTCTAGTAGTATGGAAAGGAAAACGTAAACTCAGGACTTCAAATTCTCAGGCTGAGGTCCAGTCCAGAGAGATCTTCTGTACCTGTCCTGAAAGAAACCTTATCTCCTGTAGACATGGGCCGAGATTTCTGAAAATCGAAAACCTACAGTCTCATTCTGTGGGTGGCTGAATTACAACACAGAAGTGAGGGCATTGATTGAGAAGGAACAAGATCATGAACATTGACATGGGGGCATATGGGTAGATTTTGATGAAATGAGGACACTGAACCCCTAAATTCTGCTGAGTGCACGTTTTCAGTAGAAGTAGCTTTCTACTGCTGCCTGAAGACCCTGCAGGTACTTGCCCTATGAGACACTGCTGATTCTCTTCAGGACCTGCCTCCACCACTCTTTGCTTCTAAACCTGTAACTAAATTCAATCCCAGAAGGTTTTGAAAGCTTAGGTACAAAGTGTGGCCCATGAGGTGGTGTGTTATGCTACAAATGTGTTACCAGCAGTGATGGTGGCAAAATAGGACCTCAGTTCTTGAGTTTCGCAAAGAAAGATTTCAGAGCCAAGAACACAAATTATAAGGGAAAGTTTATTTAGAAAGTTACAGGAGTAGTGGGAGTGAGCCACCTGGGCTGAGTAGGCTCAGGAAACAAGTTACAGAAGCAAAAGAGGGGCCTTTGGAGCTTAGGAGAGAGAAAGGAGAAGGTAATGTGACTGGGGGAAGGAGAGGGAGAAGGGAAAGGAGCCAGAGGGTTTGTTTGTTTATTTATTTATAAAATTTTATTTTTAAAGATTTTATTTATTTATTTATTTACTTATTTATTTATTTTTAGAGGGAGGGGAAGGGAAGAAGAAAGAGAGAGAGAGAAACGTCAATGTGTGGTTGCCTCTCGCATGCCCCGCACAGTGGACCTGGCCTGCAACCCAGGTATGTGCCATGATCGGGAATCGAACCAGTGACCTTTTGCTTTGCGGTGTGACACCCAACCAACTGAGCCACACTGGTCAAGGCAGAGGGTTTTTAAAAAATTTTTTTTCCATCATCATTTATTTCCCCCATGCTCTCTTCCACCTCTTCCCACCCCCAACCCCCTTATCCGCCACAGTCATCACACTACTCTTCATGTTCATGACTATGTCTTGAGGACTTTAAAGGCTGGGAGTTTAGGGGAGGTCTTATGGTAGGATCTCAATAGGATAGTCACCAGTTTTGTGGTGATGCACCAAAGTGAGATTTATTTCCCAGACTTTATTTGTCCTTGGGTGTGGTTGGCACAAATGGCACTAATTGGATTTTGTTATCTATTTCACTGAGGAGGGTGATTTAAGCTATTTAACTTTTGGTTGGGGAGGAGAAGTGTAAGCTTCCATTTACTCTTAAGTGTCCTTGGTTAGGAAAGATAGGATTTTGCAACTAGGTGGCTGTAAACTGCTTGGGCTTTTAACTATCTATCTCAGTTTCCCTATTCCACTTGTCCTGGTTTACCTACCTGCATCAAAAGAATTGCACAATTTTTCCAATTTCTACAGGCAGAAATCTGACGGATATGTGTGGGAATAGATATTAATGGTGTGATAGCATGGTAGAAGGAATATAAACTTGGATCAGTTAAATTTTATTGAGTGGGCCCACTAAGCAGAAATCCCGGATTTGGCATTGTCTGAAACATGGATCCAAATGTGACCTACACTAAATAAGCTGAAATGCCAGAACTGCCTTGGTGCACTGTAGAGGAGAACAGACAAAGGCTGAGGGAATTGGGTGTTATAGTGGAATACGTATCATGTAAGACCTGCTCACTTACCCTGGAAAGGTCCAAAGATGTATACCTTTTACCTCAACTGTGAGAAATAAATTTGTGAGGCGACCTCCCATTTCCTCGAAGAGCTCTGTGGTTGCTCTTCTTTATAGGTCAGGATTTGCAGTGGCAGCTGCTACCATTGAACTGAGATCTCTACATGCAATGAGGATAATGGACCTCCTGAAAGGCAGGGGCCAAGTGGCCGCACCGAATTGCCAAAGATAAGGTGAGTTTGATGACTCTAATCAAAGCAGAGTCAAAGTAGTAGTCCGGATAGTCTGACTCAAGGAAACCTGTGGCGTTGTCTAGGTGATCAAAAGAAATAGATGGGCAGTCTAACCAGATTCTCACTTGTCTTCCATAGAAGTGGGAGAGTTCTAGGTTTAGTCAATGGAAGTCTAACTCGAATCACTACTAAACAGATAGTCATGGTCTTTCAGTTAATTTCCAAACTTGAACCAGTTTATAGACCCAGAACCACTCCTTGAGGATTGCCTAAGTTTTATACTGTTAAAGTATCTCCCAGTCTCCTTCAAAGGGACTGTCAAAATAAGAAATACCCAAACCTGTATGATTCTTAATGAGTTTATTTAAGCCAAACTGACAACAATTGCCAGGAAGCAAAATCTCAACAAATTGAGAAAATGCTGCAGAGGATGGCAGTTTTGCACCTTATTTTATATATTATAATCAAAGGAGGAGACATAAGGGGGTTACATGAAATCCACTGGTAACAGATTAGAGAGGTGGGAGAAAGCAAAGGTGGGGGAAGAATCTCTGGGACTAAATAAAAAGTAAAAGGAATAGACACATCTTTTACATACGTGGGTATAGGATAGTTAACAGTCAACATTTAATGCAACAGTAGCAATGAGGGATTTTTGTAGTCTCCTGCTTTGTTGCAGTGACTGCTGCTGAGGGGTCTGGACACCCTGGCATTCCGAAAGTATGTTGTCACAGATGCAAAAAGACAACAGATCCTGGACAGTATGGCTCAATGGACTGAGTGCCAGCCTGCAAACCGAAAAGTCTCCAGTTCAATTCCCATTCAGGGCACATGCCTGAGTTGCGGGCCGGGTCCCCAGTTGGGGACATATGAGGGGCAACCAATCACTGTATCTCTCACACATCAATGTTTCTGTCCCTCTCTCCCCCTCCCTTCTACCTTCTCTAAAAATAAATAAATAAGATATTTAAAAAAGACAATAGACAGGCTCCATTAAGGTAAAGATTGACCTTTGTCAAGGAAAATACTAGTGTAGAACACGACTACCCACTATGACTTGCTTTTAGTTAGGAAGTTTTAATTTCAGGTCTCCCTTTGTGGTTACTTTAGGTCTCTGAGTTTGTCAGGCTTGCCGTGCTAGCTTTTCCTGAACTCGTCAGGTTTAGTATGTGGCCCCTTTTTCATTCACAGGACCAATGGCTATTTACCAGGGTTACTTTACTTTGAATAAAGGGAAATAGTTAGACTCTCCAGGGAATACTGAACACTTTCTAAATTGACACTAACTCCTAGAGATCCAAATGTCATTTTGCTCTATCAGTGAAAATAGAAGCCTATGGTAAACAGTGGAGTTTTAGCTCAAGTCCATCTAACAGTGGACCCAATGAGTCCTTCAATGTATCCGGTGGTTATTTCCCCAGTTTTGGAATGCATCATCAGAATAGACATTTCAGCAACCAGCAGGGTCCCCAGGTTGCGTCCCTGAACCTTGGAGTGAGTAATATTTGAGAGAAAGATCAGGAGAAAGGTGTGCAGGAGGTGGGGGTTAAGGAGAGAGCATTGTGATGTGATCCAGAGAAGAAAAAATCCTGCAGAAACCAGGGGAAGGTAAGAAAGGTTTTGTTGGACTGTGATAGAAGTTAAAGTTGAAGTGCTTCAAGATGTAACCTAAGATATTTGATATTTGACTTTAATTTGTGACTCTTAGGGAATCTTTGAACAATAGTGTGGCATGAAGTAAAATTCTGTGCAGGTGGATTCAGAAGGAGTGGAATGTAAGCAGGAAGTTACAGGTGAATATGCGGTGCCCGAGGAAGCAAGCACACAAATCAAGGCAGAATATGATGAAGACCCAGGAAAGGTGGGAAGTCAGAGAAAAGAGAGGTCTCAGAGAGAATGGAAGCAAGAAATTCTTCAGCAACCTTCTTCACCCCCAGATTTCTCTGTTCTAACCTATCTCTTAAATCAATATTTATAATTTGGCTCCAACTGTGATATCTTATTTGCCATTGGCATCTATTCATGAGAGTATTGATATTTGCTCAAAGTTCTTTAGCCTAAACACCTCTGTTCCCATTGCCCACAATTGCTGCCAAAGCAGAAGAAGGAAGAAGATGCAAATAATACGAGTCCTCGGGTAAGGACCAGCTCTTGGGAGCCAATTGTTTTTTATATTGACCTCCCCAAAACTTAACAGGATGCCAGGGACTTTCATTATCAGTTAAATGTAACACTCCGCTCTTTGGCTTGCTACTCAAGGTGGGGTCTGTAGACCAACATCACCATCACCTGGGAGTTCACTGAAATACAGAGTCTCAGCCCCACTCCCAGCCCTACTGGCTAAAAATCTGCATTTTCATAAAAGGCCCAGGGATACCTACCCACAGTAAAGTTTGACAATTCCTTAAAGAAGCTAATTCCTTTTCGTCATTCTTCAATACAACCACTTTGGGCCTCACATATTGACGAGGGGTCATTCATGGACTTGACAGTGAGCTTTGTCAAAGACAAAGACAATATTTTAAGTCTGGAAGTGATTTTAGAAATTATGTAAGCATAAAGGAACCATGTGTTTTACCACTCGAACCAGGACATTTTTGAGAGCGAAAGGAAGCGTTATTAAAATGTATGCCAGGACAACAGATGAAAAACAGGGTTGTACTTATAACTGCCCAACCAGCAGTCCTGTCCTGTTCAACAAGACATTGAGTTGCTTTTCAGAGACAATAGACCAAAACTGCAAGTCATGCAGCCAAATCATGTGTAAAGAACAGAATTTTGACCTCCAGCTGCACTCTAAGCCGAAGTCTCCACCCACCCCACCCCTGCCCACACACACCATATGGAACCAAAAGACCAGCATGTAACTTGAACACCGGAACGCCTTCAGAAACCAAGGGCCTGTTGTCGAGGAAGGCCTGAAGTTGATGCCCCTTTACCATAAATGGCCATGTTCCAAGGATTTCTAAGTAAAACTTCCCCCACCAGCACTTCTGCACACCAGCTTCCTCTGACCCCTTTAAACCCCTTAACTAACCCTGGCTGGCGTGGCTCAGTGGATTGAGTGCCAGCCTGCAATCGAAAATGTCGCAGGTTTGATTCCCTGTCAGGGTGCATGCCTGGGTTGTGGGCTGGTTCCCCATTGGGGACGTGCGAGTGGCAACTCATCGATGTTTCCCTTGCATGTTGATGTTTCTCTACCTCTCTTTCTCTTCCCTTCCATCCTCTCTAAAAATAGATAAATAAAATCTTTAAAAAAACCCAAAGTAGAGAAAAATAATTTTTTTAAAACCCCTTAACCCGATCTATCGAGCAAGATGGATTTGAAGCACCATTAGGTCTCCCATCTTCTCAGCTGGCACCTTCACTATCAATAAATCTCTCCTTCCCCCAAACCCTTGATATTTTGAGCTTTGGCCCTTTGAAGCATTAGGCTCAGGAACTTTGGTTCAGTAACATATCAAAAATGAAGAACCTCATTATTGAATATTTATTATCAGCTAAATTTTAAATATATAACCCCAATCCCAATAACATCCTCTTCGGGTTGGTGTATTGATCTTAATTTACAGAGATACTAAATGTAGTGGGTTGAACTGTAGCCTCCCAAAAGATATGCCCAAGTCCTAATGCCTGTAGCTGTGAACGTGACTTATTTCGAAAAAAGGTTTTTGTAGAGGAGGCAAGAACCTCAAGATGAGATTATCCTGGATAATGGAGGGCCTTAAATCTAAGATGATAAATGTCTTTTAAAAGGAGGGAAGAAAAGACATAGGAAGAAGGACATGTGGAGACTGAGGCAGTGAGTGGAGTTACGCAAACCCAAGCTAAGAAACCCTGGGAGCCACCAGAAGCTGCAGGGAAGCAAGGAAACTTCCTTCCCCAGGGCTCTTGGAGGGAACCTGACTCAGCAGACACCTTGACTTCAGACTTCTGGCCTTCATAACTGACAGAATACGTATCTGCTGTTTCAATTTACTAAATATGTGGTAATTTGGTAAGGCAACCCTAGGAAACTGATACAGTGAGTGAAGGGAATATAGCTGGAAGGCAGGGAGTACCCCACTTAGGTTTGATTGAAAGAGCTTCGAGGGGAGAAAGAGAGCAGCGGGATGAGGTGAGTGAAAGGGAGCAGTGGGGCCTCAGGCATTTCTTCTCTTCAAGCTCCCTTCCTCATCACTGCAAAGGTGAGCCTATCTTGGTTTTCCTGAGTTTTAAGGTGAGAAAAAGATGGAGAGCTTTCGCACTTGTACCAGGCTACCTTATTATCTCCACACAGAGCTTTGTTGTTCACAAAGCAGTTAAACACACAATCCCATTTGACCCTGAAAAAATCCATTTTACTGATGAGAAGGCTGAAATACAGAAGTACTAAATGAATTGCTCAAATTTATGTGTCTGTGCTGGAGTCAATCTAAGACTCCAAATTCTGCATTATTACCATCCCACCATTCTGTGGGACAATATTTCTTCCATAATAGTAAAACAAGACAAAGACAAATAAACAAAAAACCCAAAACCAGTTCGTGGAGTTTGGTGATGAGCATCAGTAATCATTGGAGATTGTGGGCATTCAGCACCTGTGTCTAGGTGGGCAGAAAGAGGCTGCCCTTATAGGAAATTGCCTTTATGGGGACTTTGTTGGGTAAACTTTGGTGCAATCATTCAGCATTCCTTAGGAAATAAAAAGAGGGCCTGGACATATGGTGTTAAATAAGTCAGTATAATCTTTGAGGTTTTGTGCTAAATCTGTGTTTATTTTCAGCAAGGGCTTTCAAAGGATTTTGGCAATTGTGCTGTCCTTGTTTTTGTAAACTGGCAGAAGTTTAATTTTGAGAAACTAAGTGCTTGAATTTCTTCATTCATTTCTTGGTTTTTATGACCAAGTTATCTTTTTTCTCCTTCCCAGTGAGAGAAGGGGTTTGTGGTACCTAGCTGGCAGAGGACAATCATTTACATTCTTTGCAGTTGGGCTTCTCCCTTCCCTTCTGCTTCCCATTTCCTCCACACCCTGGGCAGGGGCCACTTTCTTTGCAGTATATGCCTTCAACAGTTTCCATTCAGTTTGCTGGCCCTCCCAGTTTTTTCCAGCTTGAAATAACACCTGAAAGAGACCTGTATGAGATTTTGGTCCCATTCAGTGATGATCTGGAAAACGTTGCTAGTGATTTTCTTATCTACTGCACTCCCCAACATCCCAATTCTCATGCTCATTCTTGAAGTCTGATCACGTCTCTAAGAGACACGGGCTGCAGTGAAATAAATACCCATACAGGGTTTTTTGCCCTTCATTGTTCTAATCCGTGCTAGTAAGGCAGCAGTGCGGGGATAATAGCCAGGAGGCCTGTCAGCTTGCTCAAGGCTTGCCTGGCGTTTTTCTGCAGCTTTCACTGCACTCGAGCTTTGGGTGAACGGGGGTGGGGTGGGGGGCGGGGCGGGAATCTGTGGTTGGATTTTACCCCAGGAAGACAGCGACCTTCAGCTGAAAGATTTCTGCGCCGGGAAGACAGCGGCTGAGAGAAGTAGGCGACTCGTGGAGAGAGAGCTTTCCACCGCGCCCTGATAAGCTCAGCTCCATAGAGAAGGGACGCGAAGGTGTGGTAGACCTGTGAGAGGCGTAAACGGTAGTTGGGCAGCGCTCTGTGCATTTCCCTTTCCCTGAAAGTCCTGGCAAGAAGTCGTTTTACACCTACACAAACAAGATCTTCTCAAGGGTCCCGGGCACGTCAGGAGTTCGTTTTAGGGGCTGAAGAAAATGCTAACATCTCGTGGATGAAAATTCTGCTCCCTAAGGGGCTTGCTGAAATTGCTGGGGGAGGCGGGGCACGGGGACGCTGGAGGTCGCCCAGGAGGCTGCGGCACTCTCGGAGCGTGTCCGCCTTGGATGTTCAGGGTTGGGCGGCGGAGGAGGTGGAGCGAGGGCGGCGCGCAGAAATAGGGCGTCCGGCAGCCGAGCGCCGTCAGCCACCACCACAGTACAGTACTCGGCCTGGCGCCAGTTCAGCCAGCGGCCGGTGTGCTGTGGTGAGGTGAGCCCGCAGGGATCCTTGCTTCCGAAGGGCCTCGGTGAGTCACCCGCTGAGTTGTCGCGACCGCCACCCAGAGGAAATCAGGCACAGGGTGGGGCGCGTTCCCGGGCGCTGCGGTGTCACCCTGTCTCGCTTCTGCTGGCCGGGGCTACCAGCTCTGCGAGCGCTGCGGTGGCTTCAGCGCTGGTCTGGGCCTCCAGCGGAGAGTTAATCGGCCCGCGCGAGGAGGAGCCCAAAAAGGAAGGAAGGAAATTGCAGCTGTTCTGAAAGTTTTTCCTTCCTCTCTCTCCCTCTCCCCCTCTCTCCCTCCCTCTCTCCCCCTCTCCCCCACCCCCTTTTTGTTTCCCTGCAGAGGTGAGTGCCGGGAGGCGGCGGCGCTGATTCTCCAGGGCGGGCTCCGCGCCTCTGCTCCTGGAGCTGCCCGTACGACTGCCTCGGGACAAGGACAGCAGTCGCGCTCGGACCTCCTCCGGGACCCCTTCCGAAAGGGTGCGCCGAACCATGGAGGGCGCAGAGCTGGCCGGGACGGTCCTTTTCACCTGGCTGACGCTGGTGCTCGTCTTCATCCTCTTGCCTTCGGCCTTCGGGGTGTCTTTGGGCATCTCCGAGATTTACATGAAGATTCTGGTGAAAACTTTAGAGGTGAGTGCCTGCAGGGATGCAGCGTCCCCGCACCACAGAGGACTTGAGAGAGAACCCGGGGTGGTGGGGGCCGAGGATAGAGCCCAGATGAAAGGGGACCAGTTCTGAAGGTCAGTGGTCCGCAGGGGTGTGCGTTTCGGCTTACCGCGCTAACGCGAAGACAGCTTCTGCAGAGCAGGAGAAACCTGGGCAGAGACCACTGGACCACCCTATTGTTCCTCTTCTTGAAGGCACAACTGCTCCACCCCTTGTTCTGTTATTATTATTTTTACTGATTGGATTAACTATGCAGCTGCGCTTTATATCATTGGATTTCTTTATATCCATTAAGCAGTGCACCTGTCACCTCACCGAAGTTTTTACAGCCCCAGGTTTCAGAGGTCTTTTCGTGTACTAAGGCATGATGTTTATACTCAAGATAGGAAACCAATTGCTAAATGATAGAAAAAAAATTCTGATTATAGCTTAGTGAAGTCATGGGAATTTTATCTAATCGAAGGCACTCGAACTGTCATTGAAAGTGTGTGTTCTTTGACCTCAGCTCTCCCTACACTCTTCTTTCTAAATTCTGCAAAGGTGTTAGATGCAGGTGAGCCTGGTGGGGAACAACTGCAGCTCCCTCTTATACAGGAATTTTTTAAATTACAAAGGCTTTCCTGTTTATTATCTCATCATCTGTTCCCCAAAGCCTTGGACGGTAGGGAGGGTGCTTATTATCCCCCTTTCATACAGATAAGGAAATTGAGACTCAGAGACCAGGGGTTGGTTTGAATGAAGTGGTCCTAACTGAGGAGAGGGTGTGTTTGCCTAGTGGCTAGGTACAGACTGGGTACAGATTTGCTTAGATTTGATACCCAAATCCCAGCTCTATTTCTCAATATGTGACCTTAGGAAGTTACCTACTTTTTGTGCCTCATTTTCCTCATCTCTCAATAGGAGTAATAATAACAACTCTTTCCATAGGGTTGTTTAAGCATGTTAACATATGTCAGGCATCTTAGAAGGGTGCTGGGACATGTTAGGTGCTATATAAGTGTTTGCTGCTGTTAAAAGAATAATAATATTTAGAGTCTAGCATCTTCATTTCTCTAACTTCTAATGTCAATTCTCATTTTTCTGCCCTTATTTTTTGTCTATCCCAGGACTTGTTTTTTTTTCTCAAAACCCCTGCAGGGTGGCAAATACAGGTATCTCCAACCTGCTAATCTCATACCTGGAGATGACCTGCTAAGTTTCCACCTACTAATATCCTGCATATCTCTTCTACTTGCTGATAATCTCCTGTTTTACCACAATTCTTTTGTGGCTATTTTGCTGTCTAATCTTTGAAGTTATATTTGATTTTTCATCCTCAGCCCCCATGTTTTGAAAATTCTGTTATTTCTACTTGGGCGATATTTCGCAGTTTTGAACCTTTTTTATTGACTTCATACTATGAACTTGCTGTGAACTGTGTTCTGAACTATGCTGTGGATGTTGTAGCTGCCTCTTACTGTTAGACTTCTTCAGAATATTCTCCTCATAGTACATGATCCTCTTCAGCTGGTGTTCACTCTTTCTCAAAACTCTGAAGTGATTGAACTGTTTTTCCATACAGCAATGTCTTTTCGAATTTATATGCCAAGTAAGGATGGAATGAGGGTACACTATACAGACTGGCTTCCAGGTACTGACTCCTGTATTTCTTGCTTTATTAATTCAAGGTACAGCTAAAGATATGTCCAGGAGAGAGGCCAACAGTTGCTGTCATCTTGGCAAATAACTATTATGCTTAGAAGAGATATCTCTGTCCCAGGACCGGCCTTTAGTTTGGCAAGGCCTCAGGTTTTCTTTTTTGCCTATCTAGAGTTGAAGAGACTTTGAGAGATATATTCTTTGTTAATTAAACTCTCAAGAACACCAATTTTTGAATTGTAGTGGGAGATACACCACTTAGCTTGGAAACCAGACAGTGGCAGCATAAGGAACCACCATCCTTGCCAAGACTAAGTTATTAGGTCAGAGAGAAGCTTGGCATATATGGAGTTAGGATGGGGATTCATTCTGTGAGCCAACTCTGACTTGTTGGTTGAAGCTGCCTGCAGTGCCTGTGTTTGGAAGAAGTAGGGCCTCATCAGGAAGGAGTTGTGATTCCACAGTGATGTCTGCTTTAGGCACAGGAGAGGAAAATGGCAACCCAGGGCTTTTCATCCTTCCATTAGAACAGCAAAAGGTATTTCGAAGACATTTCTGTTAGGTGGAGGTTAGTATAGTGGATTGCTTTTCCCGACTATGGGGATAGTTCCCTTAAAAATTGTGTTAGTTGTTGCCCTGGCTGGGTAACTCAGTTGTTTGGAGCATCATCCCATGCACCAAAAGGTTGCAGGTTCAATCCCTGGTCAGGGCACATACTGGAGGCACCCAATCGATGTTTCTCTCTCACATTGATGTTTCTCTTTCTCCTTCCCTCCTTCTCTTTCTAAAATCAATAAACATATTTAAAAATTTAAAAAATTGTGCTAGTTTTTTAGTACTAGAACATCTTTGTTAGTGATAGTTTTGTGGGTGTACACATATGTCAAAACTTATCAATTGCATGCCTTAAATGTGTAATTTATTTTCCGAGTTATACTTCAATAAATTATTCATGTTTCAGAAACAATATTTATAACCCCCCCAACCAAAAAAAAGAACATCTTTCTTAGTATTTAGTATTAGAACATCTTTAGTTCTGGACAAATACCCTGCCTTTTTGTAGATTCCATTCGAGGCCCAGCCCTTCCTGCTACTTAGTTTGTTCTCAACTGATTTAGTTGTTTCTTTTGCTTTCCAGTTCCAAGAACATTCTATGGGCCTTTTGATTGAAATTTGAAATTTCTCAAGTTTTCTTGGTTACAATCTACATACCATTTAAAAGGTCATTTAGTTTTGTACGTTATATGTTTATTTTCTAAGTTTTATTGACAATGGATGGCTTTTTTCATGACCATAAACTCAAATTCAGGACTTTGAAATGTGTGTGGGGTGCCTTCTGAATAGCTGATTGTGGTAATTGCTCTTTGTCAAGTAACTGACTCAGCAGTATGCTCTTCTCTGACTCTTTCTTAGCCGCTCATCATTTCAGGTAACATTTATTAAGCACCTACTGCATACTGCCTTCTGCGTTGATGACTATCTCTAGATGAGTGCATAAGCCCCTGATAAGCAAGCTATTTGAGGACAAGACTTAAATACTTAGAAGTTTAGTGATTCTCTAAACTAGTGATTTTCAAGGTCTATATAATAATTTCTAAGGAATATTATAATTATATAGAGAAAATTATTTTATTTAAAATTATTTATATGTATCTGAATCTCTAGGAGGGTATGTGTGAAGTTTTTATTTTTTTAGAGAGGAGTATGGATTAAAGGTTGAAAATGCTGTTGTTACCCTGGCTGGGTCACTCAACACCAAAAGGCTGTGGGTTCGAATCCCAGTCAGGACACATACCGAGGTTGCCAGTTCCATCCCTTGTTGGGGTGAGTAAGGGAGGCAACTGATCTGTTTCTAACATCAGAGTTTTTCTTTCTCTATCTCACTTATCCTCTCTCTCTAAAATCAATAGACAGTCCTGACTGGTGTGGCTCAGTTGGCTGGGCGTCGTCCTGCAAAGTCAAAGATTGCTGGTTCTATACCTGGTCAGAGCACATGCCTGGTTGGAGGGTTCTGTCCCTGGTTGGGACATGTTGGAGAGGCTACTGAACGATATTTCTTGCTCACATCGATATTTCCCTCCCTCTCTTTCTCCCTCTCTTCCCCTCTCTCTAAAAATAAATAAATAAAAATCGTAAAAATATAAAATTAATAAATATATCCTCGGGTGAGAATTAAAGGAAAACAAAAGAAAAATGCTGTTATCAACCATCAAAGTTAACTGTAAGGTTAATGATGGGGGTGAGGGTTGTGAAGGATTGCTATTCATTGGCCTAAGATTCGAGGGAAATAAAGGATGGGAAGAGAATATAGGACAATGGAGAAGAAGGTAGGAGAATGTCATTAAATTATCTAATCAAATAATAAATGCTAATGGACTAACTTTTTCCTCAACTTTTGAGGAATAAGGTGGGAGCATGGGTAAGTTCCTTCAAATTTTTGGCCTTGTAACCTTGGGGGGGTCACCTACCACCTCAGCCCCAGTTTCTACACGTGTGTAGAGGAATATGCCTCCAAGAGTTACTGTGCAGATTCAATGAGGAAAGGTGAATAAAAGCACTTGATGCATAGTAGGTGCTCACACTTGGTGGAGTTTGAATTCAAAAACTCTTTGGTCATCTTCTTTCTTCTTCTATGTGGCCAAAATATAACCAACCTTCAGAGCTTTGATGGGTTAGCATAAATACTCAGAGCAGAAAATCCCTGCCGTGTATTTGAAGTAGTATTCCTTCCCTTTACCCACTTTTCTGTCCAACAATTTTTTCATCATTTTAAAGACATGTCAGTAATTCTCAGATGGTTATGATATCTCTTATTTAATACTCAATTATTTTACCTGATGTTGGAAATACAGCAGATGTGCCAGAAGACCGTGGCTGTTTATGACGGAAAGTAATAATAAAGAAAAGCCAGCAAGGCACCGCGATTTTCATGTAACTTAATTCTACAGCAAGGCTCTGAGATAGGGTTTTTTATCACTACCATTGATAGATTGGGGAATGGAGGTCCAGAGAGATAATTTATTAACAGTGAATGATGCCCCTGTGTTAGTTTGCTTGGGCTGCCATCACAAAGTACCACAGACTGGTTGCCTTAAACAACAGAAATGTATTTCCTCACAGTTCTGGAGGATAGAAGTCCAAGAGGAAGGTGGTGGCAGGCTGGTTTCTCCTGAGACCTCTCTCCTTGGCTTGCAGATGGCCACCTTTTTGCTGTGTCCTCACATGGCCTCTCCTCTGTGTGTGTGCATCCCTGGTAACCCTTTGTTTGTCCAAATTTCCTCCTCTTATAAGGGTACCAAGAAGATTGCATTAGGGTTCACCCTAAAGACCTCACTTTAATGTGTTCACCTTTTTAAAGGTGAACATACAGTTACATTCTGATGTATTGGAGGTTAAGCCTTCAACATATGATTTTTGTTGGCGGGGGGCAAAATTAAACCCAGAACAACCACAAAATATCAACATTTTTCATCATATGAGCATTAAATAACTGACCTAGTTAAAGGTAATTACTGTTTATACAAAATACTTAATCAGATGCCTTTAATAAAGATACTGAGCTCCAAGATTAATAATGATTGATTGTTTATAAGATTTTATTTTAATATTTTTCGTCTACTTATAAATGATAATATGTGCCAAAGCTTTAAATTGAAAAACTATAGAGCCCTAGCTGGGTAGCCCAGTTAGTTAGGGCATCATCCTGGCACACCAAGGATGTGGATTTATCCCCGGTCAGGGCACAAGCGAATCAACCAATGAATGCATAAATAAGTGGAACAACAAATCAGTGTTTCTCTCTCTCTCTCTTTTTCTAAAAATCAGTAAATAAAAAATTAAAAGAAAAAAGAAAGCTGTAGAAATAAACCTTTACCTCTATTGAGAGAACGTGGGAGGTCTAGAGTTTAAGTCATCAAAGAAAAGAAAAAGATGCAACCAAATTAAGACTGAGTTTTATTATCATTTGTGATATGACACTTGAAGTCGGAAGATTAGGCCTCTATTTATAGGCTCTTCTCTAAGCACAAATGGCACGTTCCTACTTGCCTCGTCGGAATGTTGTGCAGGGGTCCTGATGTGGTCAGATCCTGCCTTACTCTTTGACCTTCATGTATATGTTTTAGGTTATTTATTCTCTATCAGTTTATTTTCTTATTTACTTGAAATTGTTATTTTCATCTCTGTTTAATCCCCCTGAGCCTCGCAATAACTGAGATTTTCGTCTTGATATAGTTAATAAATTATTTTTATTCCTTTGAGAGTGCTTAAGTTCTAATTATAATTATTACAATGTGTTTCACCTCTTATTTTGCTTTTTCCCTACCCCCACCCCAAATCAGTCAATTTAGCCAGTGTTAGCTTCTAAAATTGTAATCATCCAAATAATATTTTAATGGCTTCTTTTCTAAACTAGAAAAATAGCCATTGAGATTTTCTGAAATTTTGTCAACAAAGTTAATTTGTAGTTTTTGAACTGTGATGTCAATGGTACATAATTTTGAAAATGCTTAAAAAAAGTGTAAAGAAAAAATGATATCACATCTTGAAATATTTCTTTACATCCCGATGTACATTCTTTTTTTTTTTTAAGATTAAAAAAAAATTATTTATTTTTAGAGAGGGGAAGGGGAGGAGAGAGGGAAAGAAACACCGATGTGTGGTTTCATCTCATACGCCCCTTCCTGGGTACCTGGCCTGCAACCCAGGCACATGCTCTACACTGGGAATCGAACTGGCGTCGCTTTTGTTGGCAGGTGGGCGCTCAATCTGCTGAGCCACACCAGCTAGGGCACCCCTATGTACATTCAAAACAATATGGAGGTTGATTTTTCCTCTTAACCTCTTTCAAACCTGTGGTTCCTCATGATCGTAACATTTTCCCTATGCATCTCAAAACGTAAGTGACCATTTGCAGATGATTTCTTTAGTTATTGACTTCACTGATTCCTTTAAGCTTTTCATCTCTCACCCTGTCTCCTTTTTGAAGCTTATCTTTGATGCAGGCAATTAGGCCTTTTTCAGTGTGTCTTACCCTTGAATGCCTAATTTGCTATGAAAATAATAGTTATTCTTTGGGCCCTGGATTTTAAATGTGTTACTCTCATTTAATCCTCATAGCAAACCCTATGGGTTAGGAAATATCCTCACATCACAGGTGAGGAAAGTGAGGCCTGAAGCGATTAAGTAACTTTAAATTCAGATAGTCTTGATGCCATAACCGGTGCTCTTGCCCAACATGCTTCACGACCTCTTTTCAAGGGATAATTTATTGGAGTACCAGGCGTGTGTGAGGAGTTTAAATGGGGTAAACATGATCTTTCCCCCTATTATGAGGGCATTATCAGTGACTAAAGCAAGAGTATACCCAGGACTTGGAATAGTGCTACACCAGAGATTCACTGGGGGATCCCTTTAATTCAGGTAGCACTAGGACTTAATGTTTAGTTCACTTGCCAATAAGCATGGTTTAAGTATGCTACACTGTGTCTATGGAAGAATTTAAATTAATACGTCTTGTTTTTAAACAGTGGGCCACACTACGAATTGAAAGAGGAGCCCCAAAGGAGTCAGTTCTTAAAAACTCAGCTTCTGTTGGTGAGTCTTTCTTTTCATTATAATGGTTAAAATATCCAAAAGTATGATGATATAAAATAACCTATTTACATCTACTCGATTTGAACTTGAAATATGCAAACAGTAGTGCGTTCTGTAGGTCTTGGATTGTTCATCATTCTGTTCAAAATAGTAACTGCCTAAGCGTCGAATGAGTTGTTATTATAAAGAAGGTAATTTTTGCTATTTATGTATGTGTTCTTATAGGGTTTTTGTGAAGGCATACATTTAAAGGTTGTTGTTCATGGTTTTAACAATGTAGTCAATGGCTTTAAAAAAAGGTAACTGAGCTACCTGGGAGTTAAACCTATTTTTGAGGTTTTAGTAATACTTTAATTTAATTTGTGGTTCTCAAAGTATGCTCCTCAGAGTATTCTTTCTCACTAACAGCTAATTGATAATACATGAAATAAAATAACTCCCCTCTGAAATAAGATTGGAAACCATATACGACGCCTTCCTTTTGGAGAGTAATATTGCATAGTTAACAAACGGTCAGAAAAATCCTGCCTTAAAGGAACTCGTTTAGTTTTTCTTAGAAACGAGTTAACAAATCACTTGATTTAACCAGTCCCTGTTTCTATTTGTGTGCTTTCCTTTTATCCCCAAAATCCCTTTTTAAAGAATTTTAAGAACTGTTTAAAACAGTAGGTTCATAGGGGAGTAGAATTCTATGGGAGTAGTGGCTATAACATTAGGAAGAAATGAATCATTAGATTTAATTAAAAGATTAAGTCTTTATGCATTTTTCAAAAATAATTGCTGAAACAATTTTGTGCCCATCCAATTTGTGATTAAAGAAGATCAAAATGTTAAACACTTCACTGGAAGGAATTTATCTTCTGGTGGCTTATCTAAGACGAATTGTAGAAATTTTATATTGTAGCATATTTTAAAAATAATGTTTGAGTGAAAACATTTGTGCATTTTTGTATACTTCATTGTTATGTTCAAATGATTGAAGCAACTGGTAGAGTTTTCATGGTGTCTATTTAAACACCAAAGTATTATCACTGAAAACATTTCTACCAAGATTAAGTATTCTCTTATTACTGCCAGATACCTTTCTCTCAGGTATAGCAGATCTACTAATTTTTAGTTTTTCTGGGTTGGATACAGTTTTTTCACATGTACCCTATGTTTCAAGGAGAGAACAAACTTGATTGCTGGTTTTCTGTTGTATTTGGTGAGAATTTGGGCTTTCATTGACCCTGAAGCCACCGTTTATGGGGCCCTATAGATTGGAGTGGTGGTGGTGGTAGTGCATGTCTTGGGTTATGAATTTAAAAGGGTACAAGGTGTTTCAGTTTGGTAGGTTACGAAGATTAAAAAATCACTAGGTGAGAGTGGCCAGTAGCATTGGCTTAGTTTTTTTAGCCTATATGGAAGAGAATATTTTTACTTTTTTTTTTTTTTTTGTCATGCATTTGTCTTTTCTATTTTTGGTCCTTGTCTTTCCTATGGTACCTGCAGAATGAGTGGAAGTGGAAGTGACAGAGTGGCAGTTGTTGAGCATTTTCTTCCCATAACGGGGATCCTTACAGGATTATTTAGGGATCCAAAGGTGATTAAGACATGGTTCCTATGGGGAGACAGGCATCCAACAGACCACTGTGATAAATGCTAAAATAGGTGCATATGCAGAGGACAATGTGAGATCTAATTTAGGTTCCGACATGTACTGCTTTTATCTCTGCTAATCCCACAACTGTGCATGGAATGCACCTCTGCTCCCATCCTGCTTAGGTAGCCCTGTTCCAGGGCGTGTGGCCTGTTGATACATACTGGTGTTTGGAGTCAGAGGAGAGGTGTTATTTCAATCCTAGATGCCTGGCAGAGGGTGATGAAACACACTGAGCACAGTGTGTCTGGCTGGTGCAACCTTCTGCCTTTGGAGCGTCATGTCTCTGTACTGCAGCCAACATCTGCACAAGGCTGAGTTAAGCCGGTCAAAGTTTAGGCCAGGGTCACAGGCCGGCCAAGGCTCCCGAGAGTGAGGGAGCGATTTCGAGATGTCTATCTAAATGATACAGTGCCAATGGTAGTTTTGTGGAACTGAGAGGAAGAGATTAGCTAAACAGGGAAAATAGTTATATTTATTTTCTGCACCAACAAATTTTCCTCCTGCTGCTCCTTTTTTACTTGGTGAAGTGCATTTTTGGAGACACTTTTCAAGTCTCACCCTCTTGCATGATATTTTTTCTGTGCTTTTATTCGGTAAGCCAACTGAAAGGTAAACCTACGAAAATATCATCTGTGTGATTAAATAATTCCCTTCTGTCTTTAGCCATAATCTACTAATGTCTTTTATTTAAAAAATTCTCTAGCCCTGGCTGGTTAGCTAAGTTGGTAAGAGCCTTTTCTCCATATGCTAAGGTTGCGGGTTCAGTCCCAGTCAGGACATAGGCAAGAATCAGCCAATGAGTGTGTAAGTAAGTGGAGCAACAAATCGATGTGTGTGTCTCTGTCTCTGTCCCTCTCTCTCAAAAACCAAAAACCAAAAACCTCTCTAAGTTGAGCTTCAGCTATGATCATAAGTAAGATCTCTTTAAGAAGCTCTGCTGTTACACCTTCCTCTTCTATGTGTAGGACTTTTTCTCATTGTTAATACAATGATGAAGATTAATCTTTTTGCCCGCTTCAAGTACCGTTCAGCTTTGATAGGGAATATAGAGCTATCCTCTGCCCTAGTTTTTGTCCTGGAGCGATGACGTGCTAGAGGGTTAACCCAAGCAAAGAGAGGGTTCCTCTGATACCTCGCATCAGCTGAGCTTTCACCACTCCAGCCTCAGAGCCAATCCGCCTCCTCAGACCCTGGTCTGACAGAGATTTTAACAACTTTTATTTTACTCTGTTGTAAATAGTGCCAGGCACCACCAGCCTCACTCTTTGGGTATCTGACTGATTTCTAGGACTTATTATGCTATTAAACTTGAATCATTTGATAATTTTGATTATACTTGTAATGAATGTAATTAATTATGTCATTTTCCTGCTCAAGAATAATTCCACTTTAATTACCTCATGATGCGAGGACGTTTTGAATGCTTCACAACCAAAAGCCAACAGTCAGGAATAAAGGCCTCCCTTTGCCCTTGCCAGGGTGTGTGAGTCACAAACAATACAAATAAATAGATTCTGTGGCTTAGTCATTTCAGAGTGTTCCCTGGAGTGTGTGGTTGGTCTGACTCAGCGCTTCGGGCAGTGGGAAATGCATGCCACCTCCTCAGGTCTGCCTGTTGCCTGGCTTCAGTAGGCACCCCACGTTAAAGATTTTGGGTCACGTGCCTACTGTTAATTAAGCCCCTGTGCTAAATTTCTCTTCTGCCCTGTATCTCTGGCCCTCCAGTCCCTGCTTTTCACCCACCCAAACACACACAAAGGACAAGATGCTCTGGGGAACTTCTGGTGTTATACCTATTCAGAGAGAAAACATGGTGCCTAACGTCCTGCTAATTTCATTTTTGGAGTTCTTTCTGTGAGACTTGACTCACAGTGTTGATACCTATACAACATTGGTTACATCGACAGTAAACAAAACTATCAAATTCACTGAAATATGGAATAATAGTTTGTGACAGACATTTGAGGAATATCATTTTTCTATACTCATTTTGTTTTGGGCATACCATTTTTGGTAGTGTGTTTAAATCAGGTAACTTAATTTCCTATTTTGGTGTAAACTTTCTGAATACAAATCAGTATCTGCTGTCTTCAAGGGTATGGAATGTAACACATTTAACAGAGTTATTTCACATTTAAAATACTAGAACTTGTCTAACTACTTGCAGAGAGAAAAATAATCCAATTATTGGCAGGTAACAGGTTGAGATTTTTTTCTTGGCCAATTGTCTACTCCTGCTTTTATTAGTCTGTATCTATTGGTAAGTTTTATGCTTAAGATGGTGATGATGATGATGACAACTTTCAAACATACAAGCCGTGGTGGCTAGCAGGGGTGGCTTAGTGGATTGAACTCTGGCCTAGGAACCAAAAGGTTGATGGTTCAGTTCCCTGTCAAGGCACGTGCCTGGATTGCGGACCAGCTTCCTAGTTGGGAGTGTGTGAGAGGCAACAGATTGATGCTTCTCTCACACATCAATGTTTGTCTCTTTTTCTTTCCCTTCCCTTCTCCCTAAAAATAAATAAAATCTTTAAAAAATCACACAAAAACAGAGTGGTATAGTGAGCTCCATATAGCCAACATTTGTCAAGATTATGCCACACTTTATTCATCTATCACTGCATAATTTTTGCTAAAGTATTCAATGCAGAAATAAGATTTCATGTTTTTCCATGCATTTAAAAAAAAGGGCTTTAAAAATAACAATACCATTATACCTTTAACAAACAATTTCTTAATATCATCTAATACACAGCCCATATATAAATTTTCCTAGTAGTTTCAAAGTATGTTAATTTTTTATTTTTTTAAAAGATTTTATTGATTTATTTTTAGAGAGAGGGGAAGGGAGGGACAAAGAGGGGGAGAGAAACATCAGTGTGTGGTTGCCTTTTATGCGTCGCCTGCTGGGGACCTGGTCCCCAACCCAGGCGTGTGCCCTGACTGGGAATCGAAACAGCGACCCTTTGGTTCATAAGCCAGGACTCAATCCACTGAGCACACCAGCCAGGGCTCAAAGTATTTTTATAATAGCTTTGTTCGAATCAAGATTCAGACAGGGTTGACAAATGTGTTTATTTGTTTATTTATTGACACTTTTATTGGACATATGGATTACAGTTTTTGTTCTTGGAATAAAAATTACTTAATAGCAGGTAATTCTGGAAAAATTTATAAGTGTACCATATATTTTTATCCCCACATCTTAATATAACTCCACAGAAGACAAAGATTTGATTATTTTGCTTATTTGTTTGAAAGCCACAAGATTTGTCATCTACATATCTAAGTTCAGTATCATGAAAACTTAGTTCACTTTGGAGAACATTTTGGCAATTTGTAGCAGGGTTGAAGACCTACTACACTATAACCCCATAATTCCACTTCTTCTAAGATATTGAACCTACACAAACTTTCAGCATGGAGGGACATGTTACAAGTGTATACAAACTGAAAATTAGGAGACAACTAAGTCATTTATCAGAAGGAATATTAATATGTAAGCTGGTTTATTTATATTATACAGCTGTCAAAATGAATAACTCGATTTACATGAAGAGAATGGAGTAGAAAAATCTCAAACAATATTGAAAGAATATATATAGTATAATTACATTTACTTAAAATTTAGTACCATAAATAGATATTTTATATTTATATGAATATATGTAGGCAAGTATAAAATGTATTTGAAAATGACATACACTATTATATAGTGGTTATCTTCTAGGAGGGAGAGAAAAGGGGGGAAGGTAGACTTTAACTGTGTATAATTTTTTTCTTAAAGAAATATGCAGCCCTGACTGGTGTAGCTCAGTGAGGTGGGCATCCTCCTCCTCAGTGAGAGGTCGCTGGCTTGATTCCTGGTCAGGGCACATGCCTGGGTTTCAGACCAGGCCCCTGGTTGGGGACATGCTAGAAGCAACCAATCAATGTTTCTCTCCCTCTCTTTCTTGTTCCTTTCCCCCCTCTCTAAAAATAAATATTTAAAATCTTTGTAAAAAATCTGGAGCAGATATGACAATGGGTATCTTTTTTTTGTTGAATGCATTTTTTGATTAACTTTGTATTTTAAACATAAGAATGAAAAAAAGAAACCAAATAAAATATCAGTAATCATTCAGCTAGAGTCTTTAGTCTGACGAATGGAACTAATTTTATATGAATAGAAAATAGGTTCCTGTCTTGGGGGTTGATTGATGGTTACCTGCTCCAAAACACATCTCCATTCAGCCTGACCAGTGACTGGAATTTAAACTTAAACCTACAGAGCAAAGAATTTGCTAATAGAAATATATTACCTCTTAGAGCTGGTTTCTCAACCTCAGCTGCACTGACATTTTGTGCTGAATAATTCTTTGTCATGGGAAGCAGTCCTATGCATTGTAAGACGTTTGGTGGTATCCCTGGCCTCTACCTACCAGATGACAGAGGCACACCACTAATGTGACAACAAACAGTGTCTCCAGATACTGCCAAATGTCCCCTGGAGTGGGGGCAAAAGCCCTCCTCTCTCCTCCCTCCTTCCAGTATTTTGTGAACCACTGCTTTGGAGAATAATGCATTAATTTATTGGTACCCACTGTAATTAGCATAATTTATTTTAGTTTTCTAACAGGCCCTTGAAAGAGCAGAAACTGATTTCTACAGTTTTCGATGGCTGGCTCGGAGGTGTGTAGAATGCAAGGAAAGGCACGTGAATTAACAGGGTTAGCAGGGAACCCTGGATGGTTCCTTAAGGAAAGGTAGAGGCTAGACAGGGGTATCTTCCTTCAGATTTTGCCTTATAATCCAATGAAATATACTGTTTTAGAGGGACCTTTACTTTAAAGGGGATTGGAGGCCTGCATATAACCATGTGCTCTGACTTCTGAAGGCACATGGCTTAGCATTCAATTCCGGCCAACGATGAGTCAGCCTGATGGAGTGGTTCTGGCAGGGAAGAAGGTAGGTCAGGTCAGATGGGTGGCCTTAACTGTGTTGTGAAGGGATGGGTGGGAAGGGAGTGATTTAAGCCCCAAATCACAGGAATGAAGGCCCCCATCCTAAGAAACCAGTAAGGAAGTTCATAAAACATAGTTTCTATTATTTTTCAAATTGTTTTTCTTTTCATGGAGCAGCAACATGCCCCGTGCCCGATCCCTTTTTTCTGTGAAATTAGTTTTTTTAAACATAACTAATATAAGCAGCTTTTAATTCGTTCGATCCCCAGCACTAAGTAGCTGACGGATGTCTTGTGATTTAGCAATCTTAGTTCCTAGCACCTCAGCACTTTAGAAGAGTGCCTGCTTCTGAGATTGCGGGGGTTTGAAGAAACTGGGTGAGAGCTAAAACTTAAGGATTCTTTGAGTGAGAAGATAATAGGATCAGACGATTGGGTAGTCAACTCAAGAATACATTCCCTACTTGTCTAGAGAAGTTCTATTTACGGTTGGGAGGATGATGACATCTCATCAGGTACCCATCAAATTCAAAACCCAACTGGTCATTTTATTTCTATTTTTAAAAAGATGTTATTTATTTACTTTTAGAGAGAGGGGAAGGGAAGGACAAAGAGAGTGAGAAAAACATTGATGTCTGAGAGCTACATCAGTGGGTTTCCTCTAGCATGTCCCCAACCGGAGATCTGACCCACAACCCAGTATGTGCCCTGACTGGGAATCGAACTGGTGACCTTTCAGTTCCCAGGCCAGCACTCAGTTCACTGACCCACACCAGGCAGGGCCAGCTGGTTATTTTAGAAGTGTTCCCCAAACCAACCTCCCCACACTCGTACCCCTTCTGGGTACCATACCCTCCAGCAAAAACACCAATCAAGATTCCAAAGCTTCCTTATTTTGTTTCTACCTTATAGATAAGAACCTATCAATAATAATAATAATGATCACCACTGTTTGTTAAACACTGACTCCATTGTGCAAAATTATTTACCTGTATTTTGCCGTGTATAATGCACTCCTGTGTATAGTGTGCACCCATGTTTTTGGCCCAAACTTTCAGGAAAAAAAACCACTTTTGTTTTAATTTTTAAATTCAATTATATTTATTTATTTATATTTAGAAATAAAACTGATTATCATATTCCAGGGTATTATTTTGCATATGGATATCATTGTTGCTTTCTAGAGTTATACTATTAACACATAAGTGTAAATAAAAATGAAAAACATTTGTATAGATATGGAATATAGTACTACCAATGTATAATGTGCGTCCTTATCTTTCCCTCATAAATTTGGGCAAAAAAGTACGCATTGTACATAGCACAATACGGTACCTCAGGAAGACCTTGTTAATCCTTATTTTACTAATAAGGAAAGTACAGGTGAAGAAAGTCAAGTAACTTGTTTCAGGTCATCTCACTAGTCAAAGGCAGTCTGAAAAGAAATCCCAATTTGCCTTTTTTTTTAACTCAGAATCCCGTGCCACACCTCCCTACCCTAAGCCATGCCTTCCTTCCCAGCTCCTCTGGTCAATGCTTCCTAATTCCCCCTTTGAAGGTTGAGGTGACTCTTCCACAAGTGGCACTGTCTCTGCTGCGTGTTGGCTTTTCACATACTAGGAAACATGTAACATTTTGCCCTCAAATCACCAACCAAATATTTGAAGAAACAAATCTAGTAAGAACATTTAGCTTTATAATCAAAGATACCATATGTAAATGTCAAACCATAAGGTTAACATTTTAATTGAATTGATGGCTCATTTTATGATGGAGTTTTATGGGTGCTTCAGTGTTGGGGGATTTCTTGTTTATTTAAATTGGTTATCTCTAAATCAACAAAGTTAACGCAGGCTTTCAGTCAAGGTATGGGTCAACAGTATATTGAATGGTGTGTTAAAATGTTAATTGGTAAAATGAAATTCTGCCTGTTATTCTAAATGCCTCCTCCTTTCCTTTCCCTCCCTGCCTCAGTCTCTCTCTTTCTTTCTCCTCACCCAAGGACATTTTTTTTTAGTTGCTTTTAGAGAGAGAGGAAGGGCCAGAGGAAGGGCGAGAGGAAGGGAGAGAGAGAAATACCGATGTGAGAGAGCAGCATTGATTTGTTGCCTCCCATATGTACCAGGACCTGGGATCTTATGCACCCAGACTAGGAATACATGCCAGGATAGGGGCCAAATCCGCAAACTAGGCATGTGCGCTGACCAGGAATCCAACCGCAGCCCTTCGGTCACTGGATGGTGCTCCAACCAGCTGAGCCACACCGGCCAGAGCAATGCCTGTTAGTTTCTCTGAAATGCTGAGTGACAACTGATTACAGTGTCCATACTTCTACCCCACTTAATGGTTCAAAATAAGTATAAACACGGTTAACTCCAGGATTAGTATTTATATCTGGGATTAAAATCCTCCCATTTTTAATCAGAATTGATTATTTTATAAGTTTCTGGGAACTACTACTGGGAATAAATTCAATAAGGGATGGGATTTGGAAAAGGGAGTAGCCCCAGCTGGTGTGGCTCAGTGGGTTGAGCGCTAGCCTGTGATCATTTGATTTGCAGTCAGGGCCCACACCTGGGTCACGGGCCAGGTCCATCGTTGGAGGCCTGCAAGAGGCAGCTGATTGATGCTTCTCTCCCTCTTTTTTTGCCCTCCTTTCCCCTCTCTCTAAAATAAATAAATAAAAAAAATATTAAGTAAAAATAAAATCTAACCAAATTTTAGAAAGGTAAAGGGGGTAGATTTTCTCAAGAGAATAAAAGTATATCTCCAGTACTTCTAGGTTAGTAGTTTTAATCTTGATAAGTGAAAGAGACATTAATAGAAAATCACTTAGCATAACAAAGCAGCAAATTATTCTATTACAGACATAAAAACCATGTAGAAAACTGGAAAACAGAGGGTATCTTTATTTCAGTAAAACTTTTTATTCTATTCTAATCCCAAATAACAGAGTCAGTAATTCCAATCTACCTGTTACCCCTTCTATGACCCTGGCAGACATCAGTGGTTGAAGAAGTTGTTGTCACTGAACTGATATGTGGCTTCAGAACTTCTCCCTAACACAGTCCTGCAGATAGCTGTTCCCTACAAACTGATTTGGAGTTGGCCTTCCTGATGAAACCTTGTCACCACCCCTGAACTGGAGAATAGATAGGGTTCTCCTGCTTTGTGCCGGAGGATCCCGTACTGAAAGGAGGGGAACCTGCTGAATAATCGGGTTTTGCCATAGGTTTGGTTTTATTGTTTGAGATTGTATGGATGACTTTGATATAATTGAAAGTGCAGTTTAGTTGATTGAATGCTCTTACATTACAGGGTTTTAAACAACCCAGGAAACAGGAACAGAATTTAAAGTTATCTTGATGGTTTTGATAAATGAGCCATTAGAGAGAGTTGACGTTCAAGGTCCTTTACCCATGGAGGATGTTCTAAAATGGGATAGAATAGCCAGGCTTGGTTATGTAGGAAAAGGCTTGCCACAGAAGGCCGTAGGCAGAGCTTTAAACAATCAGGCGGTAGAAAGCAAGGCAAATGTAGAGCCTAAAATGACGCCGCAGCACAGAGCAGAACCAGTACGCCCAACTTCGCAGTGCCGAGCTGCTTTGAATCACTGGCTCTGGTCTCTACCGTGGGTTACTTACTGTCTTCTGCGTGCCTAGGTTATATACTGAACTATGCATGCTGTTTAACTTGTAGCTTGGTTAAGGAGATACCACCAATATTCATATATCCATGTGGAAATTGAGAACTAGGCAGTGTTAATGTTACTGGATTCCACAAACATACACATTTAATTAATTGAGGAAGAAAATTCAAAATTGTAGTATGAAAGGAGACCTTTTTAGATGGTGGACATCAGAGGAGATGTGCTGGTGTTGAACTGGCCAGGTGGAGTTGGATGGGATTAACTAAGATGCCAGGAATTTCTAAACTGGGAAAATGAGGGAATAGCTTAATTAGCAATGGAATTAGTTTATAGAAGCGACAAAACATAGAAATGAGGTTGACTAAGGGGGAAAGATTAGGTTATGAAGGGCCTCAAAAGTGAAGCAGTTTTTAGGTGTGATGTAAAGGCATTGATAAGCCCAGGTTTACTGTAATTCTGCAAAAAGGGTTCATATAGTGATAAACAAGATCTGTGGAAGTTGACTATTTAGAAAAATACCAAAGAAGGACTCATATTAAAGGTGGTCAATTATTAGGAGGAAGTTTTTCCTCCATTTCCATAAATCATGGAACAAAAAGATTGGCTTAAATTGAAGTGACAGAATTAAGTTATATGTAAGAAAGAACTTCTCGTTAGCAAAAATGATTGGAAAATTGGACCAGGCTGGTAAGTAAATTACACAGAGATTTTTTTCAAGTAGGACAGACAGCTGAGAATTTTGGGAGAGGTACGAATCATATAATAGCTCTTTTCGTTTTGTAGCGGTACCTTTTCATCTTGGTTGTAATAAATTTCGTATAAAATTCGAAGTGTCTGTTTCAGTGTTTAATCTGTTTCTGTGTAGTGATTGTCTCTGTAAGAGGGATATCTGCATGCAGGCCAGTGACTGCATAGGCAGAGAAAGCAAGAATGCTCTTCATCAGTTCTTTTATTCTGTCAGCAAGTAGCAACAACCTTTCAAAGTGTTCTCACTTTTTCTTTTTCTCTTAGAGGTATTGTCATGGCATTTCTCAGTTTTCTGTTTTTTTGCTGAAGCTCTCAGGCAGCATTATTTTTTTCTTGGTATATATATTTTTAGAGAGAGGGGAAGGGAGGGAGAAAGAGAAAAACACCGATGTGAGAGAGAAACATTGGTTGGTTGCCTCTCACATGCACCCCAACTGGGAACCAAGCCCGAAACCCAGGCAGATACCCTGGACCAGAATCGAACCAGCGACGTTTCACTTTGCAGGACGATGCCCGACCAACTGAGCCGCACTGGTCAGTGCATCAGCATAAGTTTTTGAATGAATAAGAAGATGAGCCCTGGCTGATGTGGCTCAGTGGTTTGAGCACTGGCCTGTGAACCAAAAGGTTGGTCAGGGCATATGCCTGGGTTGTGGGCCAGGTCCCTGGTTGGGAGCTAGCGAAAGGCAACTGATAGATGTTTCTCTCCCTCTTTTTCTCTGTCCCTTCCCCTCTCTCTAAAAATAAATTAAAACAAAAATAAGGTGAGGGGCCAGGGTGCCAAAACATACTTTGTACATGGAAGGCAGGGGAGATGGGGGCAGATAGTAGTGGTTCTATTTGGTGAAAATAGGTTCTTGGGGTCAGGGAAAGAAGGCCCATTTGACTTGTGATTAGAGTCCTTTTCTTGGGTTGGGGTGGGAAGAAGCTGATGATGTCTGGATGTCCTGGGGGTGGGCAAGTCCCTTAGGCAGGGACTTAATCCTTTGTGTGCCAACCTCAGACAGTGTGATGGGAGTTCTGCTTTACTCTTGCACTAACTTTTCCAGGTCACAGCTTGGCTTCCCTGCTTCTCTTCCCCAAAGCTGTTTCCCCTGAAGCTTAGGCTGCTAGAGAAGAACTTTAATTCCCTAAAGTCCTATTTAATTTTCTGAAGATTCCTCAGGGAGCAGAACCAGTAGATCCCACATGTCTCCTGTAACTTCTGGGGAACACCTGGTGCGCAAGAGGAGAGACTGCATGTGGTCTGCTTTTCTGTTAGAGTCTTCACCCTGTCTGCCTTGGCATTTCTGTCCGGAGTGGATGGGCCCTGCCTCGGTGCTTCTCTGGTGTTAAGTGCTGGGCAGCCCACACCTGCTCATTTCGCCTGGGAATAAGATTGGACCCTGGGGCCGGAGGGTGCAGGGAACACCACTGACAAACTTGGTAGGTGGGGTAATTTGACCCTTTTACCTTTGAATGTCTGGGAGAACTTACTGCATGCAGAGGATGGCAACTTGGAGAAACATTTGCTCCAGGTCTTTTCCAAAAGTTTAAGTACTTTGGAGACAGTGCATATGCATAGCAAGTAACATCTTTCTTCAAGTTAGAAAACAGTGGTGTCTGGGCAGTGGTACCCCTTTGCAACCAGTGGTACTCTCTTGGTTTAAGCAGAGGGGAAACTGATAATGAATTCCAAAGACCATCCCTCTGGCTTCATGTAATTAACATTCAACTGCTTGGTAGACTATGTAAAGTACTTAAAGTCTTTGCAAAGGGTAAGTGTATATTGCATTTTTCCAAATGGGGTAAGCTTTTTGTTTAAGATTATATCCGTTAGTGTATCACGCATACACATCCCTTCCTCTTTTTGCTTCTGCAATGATGTTTGCACAGACGTACTCAAATAAATGAACATCCTCATTTTCAATGACTCATGTGTTCAAATGAAGTTTACTTGCCAGTCAGTTGTAACCCACATGAGCCTTCCATAACAGAAATCAAGTGTGAGACTCCATAGGCATTGTGAAACCCCAGTCTGCCACAGCGTCATCCTTCATTCTGTGATAAGCATATGCCCAAGATTGCTATCAACAAAACATTTGAATAAGGGTATGTATGCAAGAAGGAGAGAGAAAAACAGGCATTTTGTAATCAATGAAAAGAACTAACATCCCCCTCCTTTTTTTCTTTTTGGGTTAAAAAATGGGGGGAGGGCATTGCCCCTTGGGAACACCACACCTTGTGCCCCTTAGTGTAAGCCTGATTTAATTTTTCAACTTAGAATGTCATAAGTTTGATGTAACATGGTCTTTTTTTTTTTTTTTTTTTGGTCTGTGTTTATAATCCATTAAGCCCACCCTTTCATATAATGAATGGAGCAGGTGGTCCATGGGCTCAAGGAAAGCAAAACAGGAAACCGTGGAGTTCTGTGGATGTGAAAAATTTTGAATGATTTTAGGAAAAGGGGTATCGTGTGGAAGAAATTGTAAGCAAAAGCAGGAAGGTAGAAGAGCCTAGAAGATATTAGGGACCCAAGAACTGATTTAGTGTGGCTGGAGCTAGGATGAGTGAAGCTGAGTTGGAGGTGGAAGAAGTTGAGATTGGATATTTAGTCTTAAGTCAAATCCTAAAAGGCTTTGAATGCTGGGCTAAGAAATTACTTTCTAAGATGAAGGGATTTCAGAGTTTTGGGAAGACAGGTCTGGCAGCTTTGTGGAAGTGGGATTAGACAGAAAGGGAGTGGGGGAAATGAAGAGAGGAGAGATGGCAGACAGGAAGCATTTCTGAAAGGTAATGGGGCCTTGAGCCAAACAGCGGGGTTGGTGGAGAGGTGGAGTGTCTGGCCAGCCACATAAAAACCTGAGCTTGGGAAGACGTCAGGACAGTAGATGCACATTTGGGAGTTATTTGCAGAGGTATGAAAACTGAAATGGTGGATTTAGTGAGCTCTCAAAGAGTGAAGGATGTTTGTAAAGGTTAGAGAAAAAGCATCATAGAAAGGGGGCGGGAAAAGAGAAATGAACCAGGCACAGATCAACCAGGAAAGAGAGCAAAGAGCAGAGGAAACGGAAACTATGAGAAGAGAGAATTCTAACTTTATATATTTTTTCCCCTTATTTCTCTGCCCACTGATACTTTTTTTGTGCTATATTTTTCTCCCAAGAATAATAAATGTTGTCTATCAACTCCTTTTCAGAAATAAAAACAGTGAATGCCTTACTGTAAACTGTGCTTGTGCTTTTCCAGTACACATATAGGTAGGGATTATTAGGGACTTCTAAAGCTGAGCCAGAAATTAAGTGCTTTTGGGTAAGATTTAAAATGCAAGTGTATCACTGGTTACATGGAATGTGATTATAATGCAGTTTTACCTTGTTGCTGTCCTTATAATTCTGATGACATACTGAGACTAATGTGACTCTGGGCAAGTTTATTTGTGTAAACATTTTAAATTTGAGTTTACATGTCTTTTAAACAATATTTGAATTTTTTGGATAAGTAATGCACTTTATAGCAGTCTAAAAACATAGGCTTTGATAAGTGTAGCTTTCATTCCTGTTACATCTACTTTTACATCTTGTTAGTTTCTTAGGGATCTTTCCATTGTTTGTCTATTATAAACATGCTATTATAATGCAAATGTTCATTGTTTTCTTGACCTGCTAACACCAAAGATGACATACACTAAACACTATTCTGAGCTTTGTATCCTGTAGTCTTATATCCTGTAGTCTTATATCCTGTAGTCTTTTCCAAATTATAACTTAGAAGGCTTCTTTTTTAACAGCTAATAAATTTTATTATCTCAATGCAAATAGTTCTTTTTAATTGTAGTTCTTGACCTTTTGATATTAAAAAAAAACTGCATGTATATACCTATAACACAAGTTACATGTAACATGAATCTAGGCTTGCTCTGTCAAAAGACCATTTGTAATTTTGATTGATATTGCCAAATTGCCCTTTATTAATTGTTATACTATTTATACTTCCATTAAGAGTGTATGCAAGTTCCCACAGCTTTACCCGTGGTATAAATATGTATCAAACTTTGGGATTTGTACCAGTCTGATAGGTGAGAAGTGGACACTCAGTTTCATCTTAATTTGTGTTTATCTTAAAAGAGTGGGAGTTTGTACACATTTTATGTTTAAGGGCCGTTTGTATTTTTTTCCCTTGGGAATTATCTACTCATGTCTTTTGACCATTTTCTATTGTCCTTGATTTCTAAGAACTTTTCTTTGTATTTTTTTCCTTAGCTTATCATGCTTCTTACTATGCAGATGACTTTCATTTTTATGTTGTCAAATCTATCAATACTTTCTTTTTATAGCTTCTGGGTTTTGAGTTTTTTAGTAGAAAGATTTCTCCTCTGCCAAGTTTTAAGAGAATTCTCCAATGTTTTCTTTGATTACTTTATGGTTTTATTTTTTAATTTTTTAAATATATGTTTTTTTATTTTATCCTCACCCAAGGATATGTTATTTTGAGTGAGTGAGAGAGAGAGAGAGAGAGAGAGAGAGAGAGAGAGAGAGAAAGAGAAAGAAAAAGAAAGAGAAAGAGATATGAAGGAAAAACATTGATTGGTTGCCACCCATACATACCGTGACTGGGGATTGAACCCACAATCTAGGTATGTGCCCTGACTGCACATCAAACATTTTGGTGCATGGGATGATGCTCCAATCAACCAGGCCACCCAACCAGGCATATATTTTAAGTTTCTGATTCATTTATTCTGGTATATATGTGCAGTCTATCACAACATTCTCTATTAAAAATATCTGTTTCCACGAGATCTATTTGCAATGCATCTTTAATCACATCCTGAATTCTTGTGTATGTTTGGATCTGTTTCTGACCTTCCTGTTCTGTTGTCTGTGTTTACTTGCCTTCTCATACACCGGTTTCTTGTTTTAATTATTGACATTTTAATACATTCTTTTCCTATCTGGTAGGGATAGTTGTTCTTGTTTTTCCTTACAGAATATTCTTGTTTATTCTTGCTTGATTATTATTCTTATTTTTTTATTGTTGTTCTTTTATGGTTGTTCCAATTTTCTCCCGTTGCTCTCCCCTGTTCCCCTAACCCCTGCTTCCACAGTCAGTCCCCATCCTATTGTCCATGCCCATGGGTTATTAATACTAGTTCTTGAACTAGGCCCTTCTGCTTCTTTCTTCCCTTATCCCTGCCCCCTTCCCCTCTGGTCCCTGTCAGTTTGTTCCTTTTTCCATGTCTTTGGTTCTATTTTGCTCGTTTGCTTCTTTTGTTGATTAGATTCCTGCTATAGGTGAGATCACATGGTATTTGTCTTTCCCTGCCTGACTTATTTCACTTAGCATGATATTCTCTAGTTCCATCCCTGCTGTCACAAAAGATAGGAGTCTCTTCTTTCTTTCTGCTGCATAGTATTCCATTGTGTAAATGTGCCACAGTTTTTTGATGAACTCTTTTACTGATGGGCACTTAAGCTGTTTCCAGCACTTGGCTATTGTAAATAACACTGCTATGAACACAGGGGTGCATAGGTTCTTTTGAGTTGGTGTTTCAGGATTCTTAGGGTATAAACCCAGTAATGGAATTGCTGGGTCAAAAGACAGTTTCATTTTTAGTTTTTTGAGGAAATTCCAAACTGTTTTCCTCAGTGGCTGCACCAGTCTGCATTCCCACCAACAGTGTACTAGTGTTCCCTTTTCTCCACAACCTTGCCAGCACTCCTTGTTTGTTGATTTGTTAATGATGGCCATTCTGACTGGTGTGAGGTCATATCTCATTGCGGTTTTAATTTGCATTTTTCTGATGGGTAGTGATTCTGAGCATCCTTTCATATGTCTCTGAGCCCTCCGTATGTCCTCCTTGGAAAAATGTCAGTTCAAGTCCTTTGCCCATATTTTTAATTGGATTGTTTGTCTTCCTGGAGTGGAATTGTGTGAGTTCTTTATATATTTTGGAGATCAAACCCTGTCCAAGGTATCTTGGCAGCTATATTTTCCTATATGTTTGATTCCCTTTTCATTTTGATGATGTTTTCTTTAGCCGTGCAGAAGCTTTTTATTTTGATGAAGCCCTATTTGTTTATTCTTTCCTTTAGGTCCTTTTCTCTGGGGGGGACATATCAGTGAAAATATTGCAGTGTGGAATATCTGAGATTTTCCTGCTTGTGTTCTCCTGTAGGACTTTTATGCTGTTGTTGTGACTTTTATCCACCTTGAGTTTATTTTTGTGTATGCTGTAAGCTGCTGGTCGAATTTCATTTTTTTTGCATGTAGCTCTCCAGATCTCCCAACACCATTTGCTGAAGAGGCTATTTTTACTCCATTTTATGCTCCTGCCCCCTTTGTTGAAAATTAATTGACCATAGAGACTTGGGTTTATTTCTGGGCTCTCTATTGTGTTCCATTGATCTATGCGTCTGTTCTTATGCTAGCACCAGACTGTTTTGATTACTGTGGCCTTGTAATATAGTTTGATGTCAGATATTGTGATCTCTCCTGCTTTGTTCTTCTTTCTCAAAATTGTTGAGGTTATTCTGGGTCATTTATGGTTCCATATAAATTTTTGAAATGTTTGTTCTATATTTATGAAATATGTCATTGGTATTTTAATGGGGATCGTGTTGAATCTATAAATTGCTTTGGGTAGTATGGACGTTTTGATGATGGTAATTCTTCCAATTCATGAAGATGGTATATACTTCCATTTATTTGTGTCTTCCTTAATTTCTTCAGTGTTGTGTAGTTTTCTAAGTACAGGTCTTTTACCACATTAGTTAGGTTTATTCCTACGTAGTTTACTTTTCTTAATGCTATAGCAAATGGGATTTTTTTCTGATTTCTGTTTCTGATATTTCATTGTTGGTATATAAAAATGCCTTTGATTTCTGAATATTGACTTTGTATCTCACTGCTTTGCCAAATTGACTTATTAGGTTGAGTAGTTTTTGGTGGAGTCTATAGGGTTTTCTATGTACACTATCATGTCGTCTGCAAACAATGACAGTTTTACTCCCTTCTTTTGAATTTGGATGCCTTTTTTTTTTTCTTTTTCTTGTGTGATGGCTGTGGCTAGGACTTCCAATACTCTGTTGAATAGAAGTGGTGAAAGCGGACATCCTTGTTTTGTTCCTCATCTTAGTGGGAAAGCTTTTAGTTTTAGCCTGTTGTATATGATATTGGCTTTCATATATGACCTTTATTATTTTGAGGTATGCTCCCTCTATTCCCACTTGCTGAGCATTTTTATCATAAATGAGTGCTGCACCTTATCAAATGCTTTTTCTGCATCTATTGATATTTCCTTTTTGTCTTTGTCTTCCCTTTTGTTTTTCCTTTCGTCTTTCTTTTTGTTTATGTAAAGTATTATGTTTAATGATTTGCAAATATTGTACCATCCTTCCCTCCCTAGGATGAATCCCACTTGATCATGGTGGATGATCTTTTTAATGTATTGCTGGGTGTGGTTTGCCAATATTTTGTTGAGGATTTTAACATCTATGTTCAGCAGCAATATTGACCTGTAGTTTTCTTTCTTTTCTGTGTCTTTATCTGGTTTTGGGGTTAGGATGATACTGGCCTTATTAAAAGAGTTTGGGAGGCTTCTCTCTTCTTGGGTTGTTTGGAATAGCCTGAGAAGGATAGGGGTTAGCTCTTCCTTAAATGTTTTGTAAAATTCTCCTGTGAAACCATCTGGTCCAGGGCTTTTTGTCCCAGGAGTTTTTTGACTACTGCTTCAGTTTCACCATCTGTTACCGGTCTGTTCAGGCTTTCTTCTTCTTCTTCATTCAGTTTTGGAAGATGATATTTTTCTAGAAATTTGCCCATTTCAATCAGGTTTTCAAATTTCTTGGCATGTAGTTGTTTGTAGTAATTTCCTATAATCCTTTGTATTTCTGTGGTATCAGTTGTAATTTATCTTCTTTCATCTCTGATTTTATTTATTTGTATCCTCGCTCTTTTTTTCCTGATGAGTCTGCTTAAAGGCTTGTCAATTTTGTTTACCTTTTCAAAGTAGTAGCTCCTGGATTTGTTGATCCTTTGAATTGTCTTCTTAGTCTCTGTGTTATTCAGTTCTGCTCTGATCTTGATTATTTCCTTCCTTCTGAACACTCTGGGCTTTGTTTGTTGTTGTTTCTCCAGTTCTTGTAGACATAGGGTTAGCTTGTTTATTTGAAATGTTTCTATCTTTTTTAGGTAGGCCTGTATTGCTATGAACTTTCCTCTCAGGACTACCTTTGCTGTATCCCATAGGTTTGGGGCTGTTGTGTTTTCATTTTTATTTGTTTCCAGAAACTTTCTGATTTCTTCCTTGATCTCATTATTAACCCATTCATTGTTTAATAGCATGCTATTCAGTATCCCTGAGTTTGAATGTTTTTGAGTTTTTTCCCTTGAGGTTAGTTTCTAGTTTCAAGCCCTTGTGGTCTGAGAAAATGCTTGAAGTGATTTCAGTTTTCTTGAATTTCTTGAGGATTGTTTTGTGTCCTATCGTGTGTTCTATCTCTGAAAATGTTCCATGTGCTTTTCAAAAGAATGTGTTTTACTTCTTTGGGATGAAACGTTCTCTATATATCAGTTAAGTCAATTTGATTTAATGCATGGTGCAACTCTACTATATCCTTTGTTTGGAAGATCTATTCATTGTTGACAGTAGGGTGTTAAAAATCCCCTATTGTAATTGTGTTGTTATCTATATCTTTCTTGAAGTCCCCCAAGATTTTCCTTATGTATTTGGGTCTAGGTAGGTTTTCAATGTTTATGTCTTCTCGATGGATTCTTCCCTTGAGTATTATGAAGTGTCCTCTGTGTGTCTTTTTATGACCTTTCTTTTGAAATCTATTTTGTCTGACATAAGTATTGCTACCCCAGCTTTTATTTCCTGTCCGTTTTCTTGGAATATTTTTCCCCAAACTTTTACTTTCAGCCTGTGTAGGTCTTTTGCTCTGAGGTGGGTCTCTTATAGGCAGGGTATGTGTGGGTCATGTTTTCTTGTCCATTCAGCTACCCTATGCCTATTGATTGGAACATTTAACTCTTCTATATTTAGGGTTATTGACAGATGTTTATTACCACTTTTCCCCTTGATGCCCATGTTCTTCTCTCTCTTACTCTTTTTCTTCATCTTCTTAAAGCAGTCCTTTTAGCATATCTTGCAATGCTGGTTTGGTGGAGGTGTATTCTTTTAGCCTTTTTTTTGTCTGGAAAACTCCTTATTTCACCTTCCATTTTAAATGAGAACTATGTTGGGTAGAGTAGTCTTTGTTGCAGGCCTTTCCTTTTTATTACTTATAATATTTCTCGCCATTCCCTCCTGGCTGGTAGTGTTTCTGTGGAGCAGTCAGCTGCTAGTGTTATGGTGGCTGCCTTGTGTGTTACCTCCTGTTTTTCCCTTGCTGCCTTTAATAGTCTTTCTTTGTCTTTAAATTTTGCCATTTTAATTGTGAATGTCTTGGAGTGGGCCTCTTTGGGTTCCTCTTGATTGGGACCCTCTGTGCTTCCTGGACTTGTGTGCATTTTTGCCTCATCAAATTAGGGAAGTTTTCCATCATCACTTTTTCAAACAGGTTGTCCATCCCTTGCTCTCCTTCTCCTTCTGATATCCCTATTATATGGATATTACTGTTTCATGTTGTTCTGCATTTCCCTTAACTTCTCTTTGTTCTTTTTTAGTCTTTTTTCCTTTTCTTACTCTTTCTGGGAGTTTTTTTTTCTACCTTGTCCTCCAGCTCACTGATTCAATCCTCTGCTTCATCTAACCTGATTTTGATTCCTTCTACTATGTTCTTCAGTTCAGAAACTGTATTCTTCATTCCCTCTTGGCTCTTGTTGATTGTTTTTATGTCCTTTTTCATGCTGATATAGTTTTCGGTAAGTTCCTCATAGCTTCTGTAGTTTTTATTAATTCTTACTGAGCTCATTAAGCTTCCTTATAACCATTGTTTTCAACTCAGTGCCTGGAAGTTGACTTGCATCTATTTCATTTAGAACTCTTTCTGAGGATTCCTCCTTTCCTTTTGATTGGGGGGTTCTTTCTTTGTCTTCCCAGTATTTGTGAGACTCTTCTTGTTTGCTTCTGCTTCTTAGATTGATCTGCTTTGACTCCCAGTCTTTGTTATATAACCTCTTATGGAGGATACCTGTGGCATTTGCTGGTTCAGCCTCCTTGATCTCCTGAGCTTGATGCTCTTGGGTTGCCCTTTATGCCGTTTATATTGGCTTTCTGAATGTAACTGGGTTTTGATTGTTGTGTGGTCATTCTTTGGTGGGTCTTTTCCTCCAGCTGGTTGACTGAGGGCCACACCACCTACCATGTCTTGTGCAGGTTCTGCCAGAACAAAACCACACAGCCCAGGAAACCAACACACACCTGCAAAAATAACTACCCCTCCACAATCCCACTATCAACAGCAAATGAACCAGTATTAATAGGGATGTAAAGTGATTAAGACTATTATGGGAAAGGAAAGCGAATATGAGATGACCTACTGAAAGAAAAATGAGTTTGAGAGGATAAGGAGAGGAGCACTAATAAGAGTTGGGAGTTGGATCAATGTTAAGAGAGAAAGTAAAATTTACATCATGAATAAAAAAGGGAAGGAAGAAGGTGGAATATGCACAACTTGATGGACAGGAAATGAATGTTAAAAGCTATGCAGGTAAGAAAATATCACAAATCATAGAGAAGACCACAGTGGATTTCGTCTCAGTAGCCTCTAGTGTTTACCACTGTTTTTTCTTTCTGGATCTGGCTCAGGTGATGTCATATGTTGACCCTGTCTGACCTTCAGTAGCCTGATTGACACTTCCAGGGATCTACTGTCTGTGGCTGACTCCATCGGTTGTTAATCTAGTCACTCTGCACTCAGCAGTCAGGCTTAAGCAGCATAGGGCGGGGGAGAGTCCCTCTGGGGGTCGGGGCTATTATTTCCCCTCAGGCTGCTGCTGCTCTGAGGGGGGTGGTCTGCCGGAGCACAATGGCTGCTGCCCTGTCTGGAATGGCTCAGCATGGGGATCTCAGCGTCTACTCTCTCAGTTCTCTCCCCAAAGCTTCTGACCCCAGTCTAACCTCAGGCGTCTCTAGCCCACTCTGCCTCAACCTTTGCCAGAGCCCAGGTTAAGTGGGTGCATTGGCCCTTTAAACAGCTGTTTGTGTCTCCATCCATCTGACTCTGGCAGAGAGCGGCCCTGCCACTTTTTGCTGCTGGTTGTTGTCTGTGTAACTTTTGGGCTCTGATGCTGTAGGCTGGGGATTCCTGCTTATGGTTTAGACCCCATTCTTCTCAGGGGGATCCAACTGACCGCTTAAATATCCCTCTGGCGCTGCCACCTGAGGGTGCCCAGCCAGCCTTCTCTAGTGTCTGCCGCACTTCTTACCCGTCAGGTTGTGCTGAAGCTGATTTTTCTGTTTGTCCAAAGTTATAAGGCTTCTCTTTCGCTATTGTCAGTTGTTTGTTCTAGGTGATTTCTCCACGATTTAGTTGTAATTCCTAATTGGTGCTGGGAGGAGGTCAGTGTGACTTCCATTCACTCCTCCACCATTTTGCCAAATCTCTACATATTTATTCTTATATGATTAAATTTCAGTCACCTTCAAAGTACTCTCCATATGATGTGATACACCTATTGCGACTTTTTTCCCCACTGCTGAAAACAGTCTTTGAACTCCTCGATTTTGATGCCTTTTATTGCTTCTGCTGTTTTTCATTTCATTTCTTCCACATCAGTAAAATGTTCCCCTTTGAGGACATTTTTCATACAGGGAAGAACGAAAAAGTCACTTGGGGTGAGATGGGGAGAATAAGGATGGTGGGGCACAGGGATCATGTCGTTTTTGGCCAAAAACTGCTGAACTCTCAGCACTGTGTGGGCAGGTGCACTTGTAAGTCACCCATCATGAAGTGGGCAAACACACTGAAAGAGTCTTCACGAAAGATTCACTGAAGCTGAAGGCAGCCTCTCACAACAGTGTCAGCTGTACACTGATACAGATGGGTTTCTAGAACACTCACCTAATGGGGGAAGCCTGTACTACAGGGGCCGCTCTCCAGAAGATAATTTTGTTTTCTTAGGGGGGGCGGATTCCCCCTCATATTTTCCTTTTAGGCAAATTATGCTGAGTTACATTAATAGGTTAATATTTGCACCATCTTTGCATTTATGGACTAAACGTTGCCTGGTCATAATATGGTGCCTGAAACCATCTGCCAAAATTGGAGTTAGGATTTTTCCAATTGATTCTTTCACTTGAGATTAGTTTATTACCTAAATACCTACTTTCTTTCCTCCTTCCCTTTCTTCTCAGATTTAAAGGTTTTGTGGAATTCCTTGTATAACAGTCTGGGTCTGGTGCTTATTGGGGACAGGTCCCCGTATGGGGAGTATTTTTACTCCCCATAACATTTCATTTGTGCAAAGGTATCTATTTAGAGTATTTGCTGCTTGGTGTTAGTATTAGTAAAGTTATTTTTTTAGAAAGCTATTTTCCTCAGATTTTTATTAACTTTATTTGCATAGGACTTGAAAACTTGTTTTCTTCTGATTTTTATAATTTTCTCTTTATGTTATTTCTTTTTTCTAAATTCATATTTTTATTATATACAGATTTCCTCCCTGACCTTATTTTTCTTAGCTGGATTAAGTAATCTCTCAGTATCCTAGGGGATGGGTTCTAGGAATCCCCCTGGATACCAAAATTCTTGGATGTTGAAGTGCCTTATATAAAATGACATAGTATTTGCATATCCTCCGATATGCTTTAAATCATCTCTAGAATACTTATAATACCTAATACAATGTAATGCAATGTAAGTAGCTGTTATAAGATATTGTTTAGGAACAATGACAAGGGAAAAGTCTATTCATGTTCAATACAAGAACCATTGTAAGTAAATTGCATAGAACATGTCAGTAACAATGTCACATTTTCCCACCCAATTTTTTTGATCCAAGGTTGGCTGAATCTGTAGATGAGGAATCCCCTGATGTGGAGGGTAGGCTGTCGTGGGGTACATAGGTGTTAAAGTAAACTTTACCCTTTTTCTTGTAAAAAAAATAAAATAAAAAAGACGATTGTAACACTTAAAATGTGCCAACTGGGAAAACATTACTGGTGGGGTGAGGAGCAGGAGTAGTTTCGTAAGCGATGCTTCTTTACAATGATTGAGTAGCTCTTAGGAAAACTAAAGGAGTCAGCATTTATTCTGAGCACAAGTCACGTGTACCTTGTGTGGGGATCGTTGGGCTGATTTTGCCCCCTTTTATTTTTATGGACCTACTGTATGGTATATAAAAATCTAGTTCTTCTGAAGCAGTTTTGCTGCTACAGGGACACTCATGAAACTTTTATGTAGTGACTTTTTTCATTTTGCATTGCATTTGCATTGTTTGTTTTTCACCCGCTCCAATTCCTCCACTTCCAAGAATACGGAAACTTCAAACCTTGAAACAACAACAACAACAAAACTGACCTAACCATCAGCAACCTCTGTTACTAGTACATGCTAATTTGGGTATCAAATGATAAATTATTATTAATTATAGGTAAAATTAAGCAAAAAGGTGTTAATGGTGCCTGCAAACTCCCAATGTTTTAATACTTGTTGGTAATGACTTGGTTCCCTCATCCTAAACATCTCTCCTTCAAAATCATTTTAATTTGTAAGGTGAATGGATTAACATAGATCTGTTGCTTGTAGCAACAAAACATTAATGGGATGCAGAGGTGGTGTTAACCCACACCCTGGGTTCTTGTGAGTACCAGGATAGAAATCAGGAAAGATCACCCAACACTGATATAGACAAAGAAGGTTTATTTAAGCTTGTGCACAAGGAAGCCAGCATTGCAAAGGGAAAGGAAGTGGGTTGCTTCCCCAACAAAGGTTGGGGAAAATTTTAAAGGAAGTCATGTAGACAGCAGTGTCTTTCAATCTAGGTGCTAATTATCTGTTTGTCTTAAGGAGTAGAGAAGGCACTAGGGGGAGTTAAGCACGTCTTGGCTTCCAGCCAGCTGAGCCCAGGGAGCAGTCTGCCTGCCTCAGTGGGGGCAAATCCAAGTTTTGTGGGAGACTGGAGTTTATAGGCCCTCTTTAAGAAAAAGAATACACAAAATTAGTGCAGGACCTTGGAAGGAGCCATGCAGGTGAGGAGACTGAAGCTTAACCTTATTAGCTTCATGGTCAGCCTATCTTTGGCTCAGATCCCTTGAACTCAAACCTAGACTTTGTGGTGAGAATGTAGCAGGGTTACTCAGCTGTTGGGTCCAAAAGAGAGAGACTGTTTTCTACAGACTTTGGCTGGCTGATGGTCCAGGTACTTGAAGATGAATGAGAGGATTTAGAATATATCTGAACAGCAATAGCAACAAAACATCAAGGTGATTATAGTTTCTAAATCTTGACTAACCTGCAAGACGCATTGGGAAGCTGCTTCTGCCTCAAAGAGGACTTGAGGAGTCAGGGTACTGGCAGGACATCTGTGTGCTGAGATTGTAGAGTCATAAATTGGAAGAACATCCTTCTTGGAGAACTCGAATTTGGCTGAAATACAGAACTGGGGGAGCCTTAAGTGGACTACTGCCCAGGGGCTGTTTTTTGCCGGGTTTATCAAGAGAAGGCTGGGAGACCTAATCAAACGGAAATCAGATACCTTCTGGGCTATAAAAGATTCCTGCCTCACATTATGCTAAGTGAAATGTCAGACAGAGAAAGACAGATATTATATGATCTCATTATATGTGGGACCTAAAAAAGGTTGAACTCTTAGAAGCAGAACAGACCGATGGTTGCCAGAGGCGGGGGGTGGTGAGTGGGAGAAATGGGTGAAGGTGATCAAAAGGTACAAACTTCCACTTATATAAGATTAATAGGCCCTGGCATATAATGTACAACATGGTGACTGCAGTTAACAATACTGTTTTGTGTATTGGGAAGTTGCTAAGTGAAATCTTAAAAGTTCTTAACACAAGAAAATATTGTAACTGTGAGGTGATAGATGTAACTCAATTCACTGTGGTAATCATTTGGCAGTATATACATATATCAAATAACTTGTACACCTAAAACTAATACAGTGTTTTAGGTTAATTACATCTCAATAAAACTGGGGAAAAGAGATTCCTGCCCCAGTCTCTCTCTCTGTCTATGCAACTTGAGTTACAGTTTTCTGGGAAGGATGAGGAAGTCTAGCTCAATTAGTAACAAGTACATAGATGGAGGCCACACATAAGTTTTCCTCTGTCAATTGAAGTTCTATTTCTTCACTCAAAGGTAGGAGAAATACTAGAAAGAACCTCTATGCAGGGCTTTCTATTTAGCAAGGAAGAATGGCGGCTGATGTGTAGTCGATGGGAAAGATTTTACATATTTGGGGGCTGTCAAAGGGCAACGGTGGGCCATAGCGACATGGAATTTGAGGCTTAGGATATGAGGAAGAATTAGGTTTTAGAGTCACACACGGACTCGGTTTCGAATCCTGGCTCTGTTGTTTATTCTCTTTGTGGCCTCAGACACATTACTCAACCTTGAGCCTCAGCTTCCTCATCTGTCAGCTGGGATATAGATAATATCTTATAGGATAATGGGGATTACATAAGTGTATGTGTTAAGGGTTTAGCACACAGTCTGGTATCAGGAACATTTAGTAAATGTTGGCTACCTTCTAGTTTAGGAAGGAAGATTCAAAAATATTAATGGAAGGATAGGTATGATTGCCTAGAACCTGTAATTGGGATTTTAGCTAAAAATTGGGGAGGCTGGAAAAGTAACATTTTTTTGATTTTTAAAAAATTGAGGCATAATTTACATACATTAAAATACACAAATATCAAGTGTTCGGCTAGATTAATTTTTGCATATTTTTAGATCTGTGTGACTACCACCAGTTCCAGTGAAAGAATGTATCTGTGATTTCAAAGTTCTCGCAAGCCCCTGCCCTATGTATATCACACATCCCTTGGTCCCTGTTGTAACTTCTTGTCTGATTTCTGTCATGATTAGTTAGTTTTTCCTATCTTTGAAATTCACACAAATGGAATCATACAGCGTGTGCTTTTTTGTATCTTTTATTTTCACTTATATAATGTTTGAGATTTCTTCATGTAGCTGAATGAGTTGATTGAGTTTTAAAACTTGCTCTGGAGTATTCCTTTTACAAATATATCATAATTTGTTTATCCATTATTATGTCGGTTGATATTTGGGTTATTTTCAGTTTTTACTCATTAGGAGTAAAGCTACTATGACCATTGTTGAACGGATTCTGGGAACCTATTTCCTTGTTTTTCTGGGGTACATACCTTGGAGTGGAACTGCTGAGTCGTAGGCTAAGCACGTGTATGTGTAACTTTATTAGACACTGCTAAATGATACTCCAAAGTGGCTGCATACTCTCAGCGCAGTGCATGTGAGTTCCATCGCATTGCTCCATAGCCTCTTCAACACTTGTGGGTTTTTTTGTCTTTTTTAATTTTAGCCATTCTGGTGGCTGTGTTGTAGTATCTCATTTTGATTAAAAAACAGCATTTTAAGTACTTTTTCCTTACTATTCAATGTAATACATATACTTTATTGAAAAATTAGACTTTGCAGAAGTATAAATAAGAAAATTAAAAATAACCCATGTGAAATCTTATTACCCAGAAAAGACCTAATATTCAGATGTATTTTCCCCTTTAATGTAAATATTTTAAAATGTAGTTGATATTTTAGTTTAATAGCTGGGCCCTGACGTCTATGTTTTTGTGGATTTTAAAGATATTTTGATATGGAACCATACTTGAGAACTGCTGAGTTACTTTAACTCCTTTTCCCCCCTTTTCCTATATTTTAATGCCTGGTCTGGTGGCTGAGTGACTGAATGAATGAAAGTTTTTGATTTAGATGGGAAAACTGAATCCCAGATAAATTAACTTTTCAAATGAATTTCTTAAGTGAATTAAAAAAATAGCATTCATTTTTAAAAAGTAAAGACAATAGTACTATTAATCCCCTTATACCCATCACCCAAATTCAACAAGAATTTGTTTTATATGTCCTTTCTTTCAGTTTTCCCTTTGAAAACTGAAAAGGGAGTATTTTTTGAAGCAGAGGTTTTATGACAGATGCAGTATGTGAGCAATGTAGAAAATTATTAGAGAATACAGATAAACAATAAGAAACAGCATATTCTCACCTTAATGTGCGGCCTTTTATGGAGGCATCTGAAAGCCAATTCTGGACATTGCTTTAAATATTTCAGTGTGTACCTCAAAAAAAATTAACTTCTTAAAATACATAACCCTGATACCATTATCACACTTAACTATGTTAATAACGATAAAATAGATTTTTAAAAAGTGCTTAGGAAGGAAAATAACTGTAATCAGGAATACAAAGGAACCCCTATAACATAAGTATAGTTTAATTTGTATGCTGGGTATTGCAGGTTGACTGATAGCCCAGTGAAGTTTTTGAACATGGTATATTCAGAACTTAGCTTTGCAGGATTACAGCTAAGTTACTGTGGCAAAACTGTGGCATGAAGCGGACTAGAAACCTGTGTACTGGGTGACCGTGTGGTTGATGTATTTATGTGTGGTGACTAATGAACTAGAGACAAATGAGGACAGAGATCGGTGCTATTTTTTAGGGATCTGTCAGTGGCCCTTTCTTGTCAGGATTACATCCAAGTGATTGTTTAAATGTGGGTCTTGTATCTCCTGAGTTTGGCATTGAATCTTTCTTCTTTAATCCCAGCAGCGCTGGTCGGTCCCACTCCCCAGCCCCAGCCACATAAAGTCATCCTGCAGTGATATAGAGGGGGCATTAGGGAAACTTTCTGGGGTATGGGTATGTTCGATTTCTTGATTTAGATGAGAGGTACATCAGTACTTTGGGAAATTCACCCAGCTGTACATTTATAATTTTATACTCTTGTCTACATATGTTGTGCTTCAACTTTTCAAAAGTTTTACTTGAGCCCTGCTATACCATATTGCCCACAGTTAACAGTAGTGTACTTGCACAATTAAGAATTTGTTAAGGGGGCAGATCTCATGTTAAGTGCGCCTCCACAATTTTTAAAAAAAGAATTGAAGTAGGCCCCATCTGCGAATCCCATTTCAGTGATTTACTCATTATAGGATTCAATTACTTTACCTACCTCTTCTTTCATAAGGCCAATCACATTTTTGAATCAGAAAGGAACTTGGGGCCTGGGAGGGAAGAATGTAGGCGTGGCTTCCTTGCCAAGGACCAGGGCCCCTCAGTAGAGCTCTCATGTCAGGAGAAGGACCTTAGCACCAATAGTAGGTTCTGGGACAGGCGAACTCCTCCCTGACCAATTGCTTAATAACTGGATTGGGGGATGTAAAGTAAACTTTTTTTTAAAAAAGGGAAATAGTACTTTTGAATCCTGTATCCTAGAAAGTTTCCCAATGCCCTCTCTAGGTCACTGCAGGATGAGGAAATATATTTTTGTCAATTCCAAATTATATTGAATTTAAAAGTTCTTTATAGAAATGATGCTGGGAAGATTCCTAGTCCACAGTACAGCTACTATACAATCGTCTATGTCTTTGGGTTAGTTAAGTTCATGAGTGGATAGGATTCTAGCTCAAATGGACTAACTGAAATAGTTTCCATGACAGAGTGTGTTTTGAACTCTGACCTTCTGGCTTTTGGAATATAGCGCATTGGTCAGTTAAGATCAGCTCTGGCTGGTGTGGCTCAGCAGAGATCAACTTCTGTATGTAAGCCTATTATATCCACTTTCAGTCTGATTTTCCCAAACTGCTAACCTAGAAAGCATGCTGTACAACTGGAGGATGAAAAACAAGTATGATTTATAAATGGGCAGTTATTCTAAGAGTTCACTCAGCTAATTTAGAGTTAATTATATTTGAGACGGTTTTAACTTCAACCTCCATTCCTTCTAACAGGCCTTTTATAGCTAGTATTATTTATGTACCAGTGACTAGCTAAAGGTACAGGGGCACTGGGCAGCTTGTGCAGTTAATCTCTTGAATTAGATAGAGGTAGTTGTTCTGATTTTATTTTTATGCAAGCATGGACCTTGTCATGTTGGCCAAAGCATTTGGTGTAAGGACAAAGTTCAAATGTTTATTGCTTTACTTTTTAAAGCTGACTTGTCAAATAAGGAAATACTTCCTAGAATCAGGGTTTTACCAATCTAAGAAGTGTGAGTTGCTCTGAAGGATCAGGGTTAATTTATTCATAGTAATTGGCTTTCTTTAATGATAGTAAAATAAAAAAATCAAAATTGGGCCTGTGCTAGTCAAATCCAGTATGTATTTATACCTCTATTTTGAAGACTGTCGGTCCACTTCTGAACATTTTTTGGTGCCAAAAGAAATATTTCCTCTCTTTCTTTCTGCCCTGTATTTTGATGTCTGATACATGGAGAGTGTCCACTATATGTTGATTGAACTGAATATTTTTTTCTGTCAGAAGTTAAATGTAGTGTTAATTGAATCAGTCATCCTGACCCTCAATAGTCAGTATATTTTAGGAAGGAAGTAACATATATTCAGTGGTGCTTCTTTTGACATTTAATTTTATAATTTTCAGATTTTTGTGTGCCTTACTAAAGAGGTCGTAAGCTGGTACTCAATCTTTTACAATAGACATCTTCATCTTAGGAACAACTGTCAGTTCCGTGGAACTTTTTGTTCTTGTTGTTGTTATTGCACATGCGTACCTACTACTTAGTTTAATAAGTAAAACTTTATGGAAATAGTCAAATTCTCTTGTGTATCCCTCCCTGATTCCATTGCCCTACCAACCCCTGAAACTACCACTCTGATTTTGATATTTATTACTTTTATGCATATTTTCATACTTCCCTTATATATGTGTGTATCCTTAAACAATACATAATATTTATGGTTTTGTATTATTCAAACTGTATAAAAATAGCACCTTTCATGTATCATTCTGTGTTGTTCATTCTGATATTTACAAATTATCTAAATCGGTAAACGTGGCACACACGCTCACGCCTGAGGCTCCCCCTCCCCCTCTTCTTCCTGCCAGGGGCCATATCTTTGCCTCTCTCGCGAGTGCTTCTTTTGCTTCTGTCACTTGTTTCCTGAGCCTGTGCAATCCAGCTGGCTCACTTCTACTACCTCTGTAACTTTCTAAATAAACTGTCTCGTATAATTTGAAAAAGAAATAAACTGATAGATGTTCTAGTTAAATTCTTTTAACTCCTGTGTTGTATATATCCATTTTTATATGACTTGCCATTTATTTATTTATTTGATTAAGATAATTGACATATAATATATTAGGTTCAGGAGTACAGGGTAATAATTTGATGTTTGTGCATACTGCCGTACGTCCATCTGTCGGACCCTTAGCTTGATTTCACTATTTTGCTATTGCAAACAATGTAGCAAATGTTCTTACGTATGCCTACTTGTGCACAATTTTATAAAAATCTCTGTAGAGCATAAGGGCAAAGATCTTTGTTAGGATGGAATGCCAAATAAAGAATGTGGAAGGTAAGATGAGAGAGAAAATACTATTTTAAAAGACACATATTCCCAATTTATTCATGCAAGAATCATCAATGGTGCTAATACCACTGGGTGAAAGTTTGAGGAGTAGGATAACTCTGTAGTCTCAAAGCGTCTTCCTTTTATAGTTAATAGATAATAAGTATCTACTTATTAATCAAAAAGAGAAAAACGGTAACTTTACAGTAGTGAAACCTGGTAAGCACTGGCTACCGTAAGCCAAGTGATCAAAGTTAAATGTCACCAGTATGGGGCTAGCTGAAACGTGCCTCCCCATGTGATGCACTGAGAAGGATGTAACACAACTTACATAGGATTTCTGCCAAAAGTGTATACAACCTGCATCTAATCATGAAGAGACATTGGATTATCCAAATTAAGACATTCCAGCCTGACTGGTGTGGCTCAGTGGGTTGAGTGCCAGCCTGCGAACCAAAGGGTCACTGGTTCGATTCCCAGTCAGCCACATGCCTGAGTTGCAGGCCAGGTCCCCAGTAGGGGATGTGTGAGAGGCAACTACACATGGATATTTCTCTCCCTCTCTCCCTCCCTTCCTCTGACTAAAAATAAATAAAATCTTTAAAAAAAGAGAGAGAGAGAAAGAGAGACTTTCCACTTACAAAATAAATGGTTTGTATTATTTAAAAATGTTAATACCTTTGAAAAATGAAAGTCTGAGGAATCTTTTCATGTTAAAGGAGACTAATGAGACTTGACTTGTAAATGTAACATATGGTCCTGGGTTGAATCCTGGACCTGAAAGAAAAATCCTATGAAGGATATTGCTGGAACAATTGTCAAAATTTGAATAAGGTCTCTAGATCAGATACTACTAGTATTGCAGTAATGTTAATTACTGATATTTTCCTGATTTTCATAAGTATACTGTGGTTAAATAAGTGAAGCTCCATGTCCAAAGGAAATCCCTGCTGAAATATTCGGGAGTGAAAGATATGATGTCTACAATTTGTTCTCAAATGATTCAGAAAAAAGTATCCTTTCTTTAATTATAGAGACAGAACAATAAGGCAAATATGTCAAAATGTTGGCAATTAGTAATTCTGGGTGAAGTGAACTATTGTTGCAACTTTTCTGTATATTTGAAATTGTTAAATGGAAATCTTCCTGAAGTATTCCTGGGTGTGTAATTGCTGAGTTTTGGGCTATGAATATTTTTATTTTTATTTTTAATTATTATTTATTGATTTTAGAGTGAGGAAGAGAAAGATCAATTCATTGTTCCACTTATTTATGCACTCCTTGGTTGATTCTTTAAAAAAAATTTTTTTTAAAGATTTTATTTATTCAATTTTAGAGAGAAGGGAAGGGAAGGAGAGAGTAACATTGATGTGAGAGAAGCACATTGATTGGTTGCCTCTCACATGTCCCCAACACACCCCCAACTGGTGACCTGGCCTGCAACCCAGGCATGTGCCCTCACTGGGAATTGAACCAGTGACCTTTTGGTTTGCAGGCTGGTGCTCAGTCCACTGGGCCCAACCAGCCAAAGCTATTCAATCTAATTTTTTTTAAATCAATCTTTATGGGCATGAAATTGTGGTTTTAGTTTGCATTTCTCTAATTATAGTAAAGTTGAACATCTCTTAAATGTTTAGTCATTAAGGCTTACTGTTTTTGTGACTTACTTTCCATATTCTTAGCTAAAATTTTTACTGAGTTCTTTGACTTTTTCTTATTTTTTGTGTGTCAATATATTTTGGAAGTTACTCCTTTGTCAATTAGATGCATTATAGTTACCCACATACTTTTGAAAGAGGCTTCATGAAATAGAAGATTGAGTTATATTTTATCTGAGTTACGCAGAAAAAAGTAGGTCAGGGGGCAGGGAAAATATCGCACATCAAGTGTATAGGGGCTCGGGGCCTGGCTTCTTTTTATAGATCTTCTGGCTCAGCACCTTGAACTTGCCTTCTTATCTCTGGCCCCTCTTAAAAAGGTTATTTTTAGAAGGGCTGTCCACTGTCTCTAGTATATTTCATTCAGAGATTTTCAGATAACTTCTTTTTCCTTCCTGTTCTAGACTTAAAAGAAATCTATATATTGCTAAATAATGAAACTCTTGCACTGCTAAATTTTGGCCAGTTAGTGGGATTGAGTAACCTGCTTTGCATTGCAGTGCCTGAAAACAAGAGGGTTATTCAGTAGTGACACTGTCTTGGCTCATTCTCTGATACTAATTTTCAGACATGGTGGAGAAAGGCTAAACCACTTACATTTGATTGCTGAAAAAGATTATCTCATGATCCTTCAAGAACTTAGTGTAATGTGCTAATTCTTAAGGTGAAGGTATTAGCTTTACAAGTGGACAAAAACAAATAAAAAAATACCCTCCCAAAAGACCCCTGAAAAGTAAAACCATAAAATTTTAACCCTGTAATGAAACTAAAAATTGCCCCCACCCTGCCATTTTATAAAGGAGGCACCAAGTTAGGTGACTTAGCAGTCACTGTCACAGAGCTGGTTGTTGTCCTAAACAGCACTTGACTTTGGACCCCAGGTGCTCATTACTTTCTATTCCAGAGCATTATGCTGCTATTCCTTCGAAAAATTGATACATTTCAGCTCCTTTGTGGATCTACGTATAAATTCTCCAGAGGATAGATAATACGGTATTCTCCACTTTCCTCATTGATTTCCTAGGAAAATGGAAAGTGAGAAAATCAAGTGGGGTCTCTTTCAGGAAATTTAACATCTTAATCCCTACCTCCAAAAACAAGACTTTTCTAATGTAGGAATTACATTTTTTTTCTTTGCGACACACCTCGCAGGGACAAATGGATAGTATATAACTACTCTTTATTCTTCAATGACCTTCTCATCAATTTTTCTTTTTCAGTTAGTTAGAACTGAGTGGCAGTAGGCATATATCATTTTACAAATTTCTGGTACTTGGAAAATCTTGTAATTATTTTCTTTATGGAAAGTGCAATAACAGTACAAAGAGGAAAAATCTTATTGTCCAGAGATGACTACTTAATGTGTCCTTCTTAACATTTTTTCAATGTTTATATATTTCATAGATTTAGGTCCTGCTTTTTTTCATTTAACATTAGTGTATTTATTAAATGATGCATTATATCTCATTGTGTGGATATATTATAATGGAAAATGCTACAGCGCATACTCTGCTTTTTTTCATTTAACATTAGAGTATTTATGAATGAATGCAGTATATCTCATTGCCTGGATCTATTATAATGGAAAATGCTACAGTGAATACTCTTGCCTGCAGTAAACTGATGATTATTTTCATATGGCAGATTCCCAGAATTAGAATTATTGAATCAACAGCAAAACTACTTTTAGGCAGGCGAAGGGGAAAAAGTGGGGACAACTGTAATAAAATAGACAATAAACTACAAAAGAAAACCCATCCTATTTTCAGTTTCTTAATGCCAAACAGATTTTGACAAAGTTTCTACCAGTTCCATATTCATACAAATTGAGTATTAGAGTTCCTGTATTTATTATTTCTGTCATTGAAAGTTATCACTAAAAATGCTGCTGATTTGATAATATAAATAGGTCAGTCTGTCTCATTCACATTTCTTTTATTACTAGTTAAAAGGTTTTTATGTATTAATTAACTATGTTGTTTCTGTGAAGTGTGGTCATGAACTTTACTTGCTTTTCTATTGGAGCCCGTGTTTTTCTTATGAAATAATTTTTGCTTTTTAAAAACATCAACCTTTTGCCATTTGTGATAAATACCTTTTGCCATTTTGCTTGGGTTTTGGCTTTATGGTTTTATCAGGGGAAACAGAAGCCTTTATTTTTACAGTGTAGATCTGCACTTGAGGAGAGTTTCTTTCTGTGAGTTCTTTTGCTAATGGTGTGAGGGAGGAAATACAAGCAGGAGGATTATTAAGGACCAAAATTCCTCTGCAGTAAATTGAAGTCCTTGGGTAGGGGCCATTTCATGCAGATTCTGTGATTTCAGCTCTTTTACCATTGCACTTGCTTGTCTTTTAATTCTGAAACCTGTCATATTACCCATTAAATTTACTTGTCTTGTGCACAGTTGACCCTTTGGTCAGTTTGTATGTTCTATGGCATTTTCTCATGTCCTGATGCTTTCTTTTAAGGTATTATCCAAAGAGATGAGTCACCCATGGAAAAAGGGCTCTCTGGCCTGCGAGGAAGGGACTTTGAGCTGTCTGACGTGTTTTATTTCTCCAAGAAGGGATTGGAAGCCATTGTGGAAGATGAAGTGACCCAGAGATTCTCCTCAGAGGAGCTAGTGTCATGGAATCTCCTCACAAGGACCAATATAAATTTCCAGTACATCAGCCTGCGGCTCACCATGGTGTGGGTGCTGGGTGTCATGGTGCGCTACTGTGTCCTCCTGCCTCTGAGGTACGTCTCCTGCACAGCCAGTGAATTGGTTCAGCTTTCTTTTACAGTCATGTATGTAATGGCCACACGCGAGTATCATGGTACTATTCCTTCTCACTTAAGAAAACACCACCAAATGTAACCTCCACAGGAATATATTAAGCATCTGTTCTCCTTTCACATTTTTCCCTCCAAATGAAGGTGAGTATTTAGACTCTAATATATATCAGTCTGGATCCACATTACTCTTTCAGGCACAGATAATTTGATGGATAGAAAAGGGAAGTGAGAAAAAAGAGGATTTACAGTTTCTCATTCACCTGTGTGTCTTCCGGATTATAACTGTTTCTCTTTACTGGTCTGTAGTGGTTCATAGCTACCTAGGAGAGAAAAAATTCCTGAGAGTGGTGACCACATGGAAGAGAGCCATGTGGAAGGGTGAATTTGTTCTGTCCACATCCATTTACGATCACTCACTTTTCTTATTAAAATTTCCACACCTGGCTGTCCCTCTGGTTCTGAGTTTGAGTGCCACCTGATGAGGACGGGCCCTCAAGCTCAGTGGACTAGAACCACAATGTGGCACGTAAGAGTAGAAGAGGTAACACTGGGCATTGGAATGATGTGCAACTGGCCCGAGTTTGTTTAGTGTGTTGGTGGCAGGTGATAAGACTGTGTACCGGTCACAACATTGCTGTTGATTGTCTTGCCTCATTTCCCTTGGACATGACCTTGGCATTCTCTCAATAGAGCTTTCCACACATTTGCTACCAGCCAACAAAATTGGTACATGAGTTGAAACCTCTTTACCATCCCTAGGGTGACCTATCCTTGCCTCATTCACATTTATTACAAGGGAAGAGATTGCTTAAGTATAAGCAAAGGCACATTTCTAAGAAACTTTCTGTTTTCTTATGCTCATGTTGCCAGTGTCTAGATATTAGGGCATGATACATCTTTTGGGAATCATTTCAGCTTTGATAACAAAGTGAAATTCATGGTTTCATATACACTTTTGCTTGACTCTTAAGTCAGGGTTCCCAAAGTGGGGGTCATGAACTCTGGGGATGCCCAAGACTATCCACTGGCATGTAGGAAGGAACTATTTGAGCTTTTCATTTATTATGTTTCCAGTTTATTATAATTAGAGCTCCCATTCACTGTTTTTATTAAAAAGAAATGAAACTTCAGTGAAGCTGAATATACAGATGAGTTCTTCCATCTTCACTTGGTCCATGGGTCAGGCACCGTATCCAAGGCAACCTGAGGGAACAGCGAAGATTTTACAACACAGAGTACTTGAGATTTCCTCATTTGCTGGTTAGCGTTAGCCTGCTGTGGATGTCCAGCAAATGGTGTTCGATTTTATTATCTAGTTTAAAGTAGTGATCATAAAATAAGTAAGTGACATAAAAGATTCTTGCAAAGAAATGAGATTTAAGATAATCCTGTAATGTCGTAAGCACCCAAGAACAATAAGAAATGGCAAAATTAATACTCCTACTTTTGGTACATACTCTTCATTATTAAAGAGTCGCTTTGTGAATGGAGTTTGAGAGAAGGAGCAGCTACAAAGTGAGGACTTAAAAACACAGATTGTACTAAACTAGATTGTGTTGGTGGTTGCACAACTCTGTGAATATGCCAACCCCCTCTATCAGTTGTACGTTTTATTTTATTTTTTAAAGTATATCTTATTGATTATGCTATTACAGTTGTCCAACTTTTTTTCTCCCCTTTATTCTCCTCTGACCTGCACCATTCCTCCCACCAGCATTTGCCCCACCACTTAGTTCATGTCCATGGGTTGTACATATAAGTTCTTTGGCTTCTCCATTTCCTATTCTATTCTCATAGTTGTACATTTTAAATGGGTGAATGTTATGATATGTGAATTGCAGCTCCATAAAGCTCTTCAGAAAAAAGCCAGATTATGGTTGATACCTTATGTCATCTATGAGAGAACTCTCCTGTTTGCTCACTTAAACTGGAAAACAGAATTTTCTGACCTGTTAATTCAGCAAACAAAAACCTTCAGTAGTTTTGAACATAATTTTTTTTTGTTCCTGTTCCCTGTTCTGTTATCTTTATTTTTTAAAATATATTTTATTGATTATGCTGTTACAGTTGTCCCATTTTTTTTCTCCCCGTAATACCCCTCTGCCCGGCACCCCCCTCCCACCAGCATTCCCCCACTTAGTTCATGTCCATGGGTCATACATATAAGTTCTTTGGCTTCTCCTTTTCCTATACTATTATTAACCTCCCCCTGTCTATTTTGTACTTACCATTTATGCTTCTTATTCCCTGTACCTTTTCCCCCATTCTCCATCCTGCCCCTCCTTGCTGGTAACCCTCCATGTGATCTCCATTTCTGTGATTCTGTTCCTGTTCTGGCAGTTTGCTTTGTTTGGTTTTGCTTTTTTAGGTTCAGTTGTTGTTAGTTGTGAATTTGTTGTCATTTTACTGTTCATATTTTTGATCATCTTCTTTTTCTTAGATTAGCCCCTTTAATATTTCACTTAATAGGGGCTTGGTGATGATGAACTCCTTTGATTTTACTTTATCTGGGAAACACTTTATGTGCCCTTCCATTCTATGTGATAGCTTTGTGGGATAGAGTATTCTTAGATGTAGGCCCTTGCCTTTCCTGACATTGAATACTTCTTGCCAGCCCCTTCATGTCTATAAGGTTTCTTTTGAGACATCAGCTGATAGTCTTATAGAAACTCCTTTTTAGGTGACTGTCTCCTTTTCTCTTGCTACTTTTAAGATTCTCTCCTTACATTTATTCTTGGGTGATGTAATTATGATGTGCCTTGGCGTGTGCTTCTTTGGGTCCAACTTCTTTGGGACTTTCTGAGCTTCCTGGACTTCCTGGAAGTCTCTTTACTTTGCCAGATTGGGGAAGTTCTACTTCACTATTTGTCCAAATAACTTTTCAATGTCTTGCTCTTCCTCTTCTCCTTCTGGCACCCGCTATGATTTGGATGTGTGAACGTTTAAAGTTGTCCCAGAGGTTCCTCAGCTTCTCCTCATTTTTTTGAATTCTTGTTTCTTCATTCTGCTCTGGTTGAATGTTTCTTCTTTCTGCTCCAAATTGTTGATTTGAGTCCAGGTTTCCATTCCCGGTATATTTTTCTTTATTCACTTTGCATAGCATTCACTTTTTCCTCCCTTTTGCAACTATACTCCACCAATTCCGTGAGCATCCAGATTACCAGTGTTTTGAACTCTGCATCTGTTTGGTTGGCTATCTCTTCATTACTTAGTTCATTTTTGGAGCTTTGATCTACTCTTTCCTTTGGGCCCCCCCCCTTTTTTTTGTCTCCATGCATGCCTATTACGTTGTGAGGGGCAGAAACTTAGGTATTTGCCAGGGTGGGGCAACTACCTCACTGCCTTGTTACACTGTATGTGGGGGAGCGGTATGAGAGGGAACAATGCAGCTTGCTTGGCTCTTGGCCAGCTCTCAGTCTCTTCCCCTGCTATCCATAAGCAAATTGGGCCCTTCTGATGCTGATTCCCAGGTGGGTTGGTTTGTGTACATTATATGACCCTGTGGGTCTCTCAGATGAACTCTCCTGTGAGACTGGGAGTTTCTCCCACTGCTGCAACCCTCCCAGGTGTTTGCCAGTAGAGGTTTTGAGGCTTTCTTTTCCGGTGCCGGAACCCTGGGTTGCATGGCCTCTCTCACTCCCCAGTTGTTCCTCCCAGTTCATCTGCACGCAAATGTGGGCCTGCCTGTTCTGCCTGCTGCCGCCTTGCTCTGTCCTCTCCACCCCCGCTGCCCATCTGGCCCCTCCTACTGGCCTGAATGAATGTGTCTTCTTTAACTCCTTGATTGTCAGACATCCATACAGTTCAGTTATCTGGCAGTTCTGGTTATATTTTGTTTTTAAATTTGTTGTTGCCCTTCTTTTGGTTGTGCAAGGAGACAGAGTGTATCTACCTTCACCTCCACCTTGGCCAGGAGTCCTGAACACAATCGTTAAACATTTTAAAATGTCATCCCTTCTAATTTAATGTGTAGGGACATGAGATTCTCACTAGGGCAAGATGACAAAGCATTTAAAAACTTTTGCATAATTGATGGAGAAATGAGAACAGTGGTTTAGTTATAGCATCAGGTGACTCACATGAAAATATGGCAGTCGAAGAAAACTGAATTTGACCTTCAAATTGCTGTGTCAAAAAGTGTTAAACTGAGTCATTAATACCTTAATAAGGTATTTATGAGGAAACCCCATTTATTTTGAAAGATTATAAATATCAGCCTTTTTTTTTTTGGAATTCTATTACATTTTTAAAAATGACTGTTTCTTTTTGAAGTAATTGAAACATATATTGAAAACACTTTTCAAAGATGAGAAGGTGTCTATGTGGAGATAGGAGATGTCATCAGTCATCTTGTTGACTAACTTCCAAGTTATCTTGAACCTTACAAAGGAACAACAGTTAGATTTGCATTAAGGAATATATAATTTGGAGTTCTTATTATGAAAGAGCTTTTAAGTACAACTATTTTTGCAATTTGCTATAAATTTTAAATTCCTTTGAGAAAAATTTGATTTGTACCCTTTTGCTCCCCTGTCATTAAAAAACACAGGAAAAACAAGTTATTTTCAGACCTTTGCAAGGTATTTTCTTCTACAACTATGTGATGCCACGTCAAAGTACCCTGAACAAAAAATGATGACTACTTTCAAGCTGAAATAAATCTTTCATACAACGTTAAACTTTTTTCTTATAGAAGTTAATATGCATATATTTAAAATAATTCAGAATAATTTAAAAGTTAAAATAATTCAGAAAAGCAGAAGGGCAAGACATTTAATTTATTCCCTTCACTTAGCCCTCTTAACTCTCTGATGATTATGTAGATTGAACTTGATGGTTTGTGAATCAATTTTCAGGCCTTGTCTATGTGTCTGTGGGCTAGTTATGTGCCTGCTGTTATTTTGAAAATGGTATCATTCTCTGTATATTATTTTGAAACCTTGCTTTTTTGCTTTCAGTATACCAAGGACCATTCCTCCATGTCAGAACCTGTAGATTTATCTAATTCTTTTTAATAGCTGTACCATATTCCATAGCATGGATGTCCTACAACTTATTTACATTTTCATTATTTGTGAACTTTTCTGTTATTTTCCTTTACCCCTAGTATCCAACTAACCTTTTGAATTACCTTTTCTTTTTCAGGGTTATGCTGGCTTTCATTGGGATCAGTTTGTTGGTTATTGGAACTACACTGGTTGGGCAGCTGCCAGACAGCAGGTGACTTCTGTCCTTCCACCCAGCCTGAAATAGGATTGTTCTTTTCTTAGCTGTGTCCACTAAGAGAATATGTGTTTAATTCCTCTGTACTACCTCAAATTTATGGCCTAAACACACCTGTTAAAATCCTGCTTACTTCATATTTATAGTTTTGATTTGATTTTCCATCATACTTTCATATAAATTATTAGAAGTTTTTTCAAAGGGAAAAGAGAAGAAAGAAAATGACTAAGGACCTCAGGGAAAGTGAGAGTCCTATACTATTGTCACACTCAAAGGCTGAGACCAAAGAAGCTTTAGTTTATCTTGATCAGAAATTTATCATGAGAGTCGAGTCTGGTGGGAGCTATTTTTCCCCCGCAGGGGTGTCCAACCTTTTGGCACCTCTGGGCCGCACTGGAAGAAGAATTGTATTAGGCCGCACATTAAATACATTGCGACATGTAATCACAAAAAAAGCATCTCATAATGTTTTAAGTAGGATTTGGGGGTGGGCCTCATAGCCGTCCTGGGCTGCATGCGGCCTGCCGTCTGTAGCTTGGACACACTTGCTTTACGGTTTTGTCCTAACTGCCTCAGTGAGACTTGTAAGAATTGAAATGTGCTTGTGTTTCAGAGCACAGGATGCTGCTGTGAAGGAGCACATTAAAGCTTTTATTCTATATTTCTTACGAGTGCCCAGAACTGCACAGTGAAATGTTTTTCTTTCCTTCAGTCTCAAAAACTGGCTGAGTGAACTGGTACACCTGACCTGCTGCCGGATCTGTGTGCGAGCTCTTTCTGGTACCATTCATTACCATAACAAGTGAGTGTCTGCTGGCTCTGCCTGCCTCTCTCTGGGTCAGTTCAGTGTGTCGTTGACAGGGGAAGTAAGTATTTCCTGTGGGTTCATCCCTACTTCTTAGAGTGTCACAAACATAACAATACAGAAAAGCACTTTAGAAAAGCGATCCGTTTGCTGAAGGAACATACTAATGACCATGCAATGACACTTGGTCATTGGGCATTTGTGGTGTGTGGGCCAGGCCTGTGCTTCTCATGGGTCATCCCTATGAGAGGCACTGTTACCCTGTTTTACAGGTGAAGAAATGGAGGCTGTGGGATTGGTTGGGTCACATAGTCAGTGGCAGTCAGTTTTTGAACAGTGTCTGATCTAAACAGTGATGGAGGTGACAGGCCTGTTGTGTGGTTGATGGAGGACTAGACTTGGAGTCTGGAGGCCTAGTTTCTGTTCTCAGTCCTGCCATCTCTAAAGCTCTGTAACTGAGCCTTAAAACAAATATGACATTTTGTTTCCCTTACCCTTAGTCGTAGACGATAAAGATAGCTATGAGAAGTTATTAGCTAAATGGAAGTAATTTTGATTGTTTTTGAATTATTTTTCTGTTAATTCAATTTTAGTTTTTCTTACATTTAACATCATTGTTTTCAAAGTTCTAGGACAGCCTCTAATGTTTTTAATGAATTTTTAAAAAGATTTTATTTATTTATTTTTAGGGAGACGGAAAGGGAGGGAGAAAGGGAGAGAAACAACGATGTGTGAGGTACATGGATTCATTGCCTCTCACACACCCCCATCTGGGGACCTGGCTGGCAACCCAGGCATGTCTCCTGACTGGGAATCAAACTGGCAACCTTTTGGTTCTCAGGCCAGTGCTTAATCCACTGAACCACACCAGCCAGGGCTGGGAAAACCTCTAAGTTTATAATGACTGGATCCTTCTGTTTCGTTTGGGGAAGGGAAACATTTTATTATTTGGCTTTTCTGTGTGCTACCAACATAAAAGTCCCCTTAAATGTCTTTCTTTCTTTTTTTTTTAAGTATACTTTATTGATTATGTTGTTACAGTTGTCCCAATTTTCCCCCCTTTGCCTCCCTCTACCTGGTACCCCCCTTCCTCCCAGGAACCCACTCCCCCTTTAGTTCATGTCCATGGGTCATGCATATAAGTTCTTTAGTTTCTCCATTTCCTATACTATTCTTAATGTCCCCCTGTCTATTTTATACCTACCAATTATGCGTCTTAATCCCTGTACCTTTTCCTCAGTTCTCCCCTTTCCCCCTCACAGTTGATAACCCTCCTAATGATTTCCATTTCTATGATTCTGTTCCTGTTGTTTGCTTAGTTTGTTTTTGTTTTTTTAGATTCAGTTGTTGATAGTTGTGAGTTTGTGCCATCTTAATATTCACAGTTTTGATCGTCTTCTTTTTCTTAAATAAGTCCCTTTAACATTTCATATAAAATTGGCTTGGCAATGATGAATTCCTTTAGCTTTACCTCGCCTGGGAAGCACTTTATCTGTCCTTTCAATTCTAAATGACAGCTTTGCTGGATAGTTTGTATGTCCTTGCTTTTCATCACTTTAAATACTTCTTGCCGTTTCCTTCTTGCCTGCAAAGTTTCTTTTGAGAAATCAGCAGATAGTCTACGAGAGTTCCTTGTAGGTAATGCTCTGCTTTTCTCTTGTTGCTTTTAAGAGTCTCTCTTTATCTTTAACTTTTGGCATTTTAATTATGATGTGTCTTGGTGTGGTCCTCTTTGGGTCCAACTTGTTTGGGTTTCTCTGTGCTTCCTGGACTTGTATGTCTGTTTCCTTCACCAAATAAGGGAAGTTTTCTTTCATTATTTTTTCAAATAATTTTTTAATTTCTTGCTCTTCCTCTTCTCCTTCTGGCATCCCTATGTTCGGATATTGGCACATTTGGAGGCATCCCAGAAGTTCCTCAGCCTCTCCTCACTTTTTTGAATTCTTGTTTCTTCATTCTGCTCTGGTGAACACTTGTTTCTTCCTTATGTTCCAAATTGTTGATTTGCATCGCAGCTTCCTTCCCTTTACTGCTCGTTCCCTGTGTATTTTAATTTATTTCTCTTAGTGTAGCCTTCATTTTTTCCCTTATGCTTTTGCTGTACTCAGTGAGTTCTCTGAGCATCCTGATCACCAGTGTTTTGAACTCTGCATCTGATAGGCTGGTTATCTCCATTTCATTTAGTTTGGTTTTTTTTTCTCTGGGGTTTTGTTCTGTTTTTTTTTCATTTGGGCCATATTTCTTTGTCTTCTCAATTTGGCAGCCTCCCTGTATTTGTTTCTGTACATTGGGTAGAGCTGCTTTGACTCCCTGTCTTAGTGCACATGATAAGTTGTATGGGGCCTGGCCTTAGGTATTTGCCAGGGCAGTGCAACCTGCTTCTCTGCCTTGCGGTTCGGTATGTGGGGAAGGGTCTGGCAAGGGGACAGTGCTACTGCCTGGCTGCCGAAGGCTTGCTTGGCACTCACCCCATTTCCAGCCATTGCACTCACTTCCCGTATGTGAGTGGCATCCTTCTGGCTGTTGCCCTGGTGGTGGTTCTCAGAGTGGATTAGTTTTTGTACATGCTACAACTGTGTGGGCCCCTTAAATGGATTCTCCTGATAGACTGGCAATTTCTTCCTCCACCACAACCCCCACTGGTTTTTACAGCCAGAGTTATGAGGCTTCATTTCCCCGGCACTGGAACCCTAGGCTACAAGGTCTGGCCTGGGATTAGGACTGTGCTCTCCCAAGGTATCTCTCCTGATTTTTATCTACCACATGTAAATGGGCGACCGTTCATTCCACCGGCCACTGCCTGGCTGCGTCCTCTCCACCCTGCTTGCCCATTTTTGTCCCTCTTACCTGTCTGGATGAATATGGCTTCTTTAAATCTTTGGTTGTCGGACTTCCATACAGTTCAGTTTTCTGTCAGTTCTGGGTGTTTTTGTTTTGAGGTTAGCTGTGATCTTTCTTGTGGTTATGTAAGGTGGAAAAGTGTGTCTACCTATGCCTTTATCTTGACTGGAAGTCAAATTTCTAAATTTATATGATAATTATGATTGGGCTATGACTTTTGGGGCTAGGAGTAAAAGAAAATGCTTTGGAAGAAGTGTGAATAGAGGAGATACCTTCTACAGAAAAGGTGCTTTAATTACATAGAGAGGGGTTCATAACTTTTTATAGAATTGCTCTTAATATTAAGGAAAACATGATAAAATTGTTATGCATTTGGTTCCCTTCTACTTTGTACAGCCCCAGAGAAAGCTACTTTGCTTCATTAGTGTCAGATAGTGGTTGAATTCCAGGACAGAGGTCAGCAAACTAAACTGTGGGCCCTTAGGCCAAATCTGGCCTGCCATCTGTTTTCTGTAAATAAAGTTTTATTGGAACACAGCCAAGCTCAATCATTTACATATTACCTGTGGGTGCCTGTATGACAAAACCGCAGAGTCCTGTAGTTTTGACAGGGATTGGCTGGCTTGCAAAGCTTAAAGTACTTACTGTCTGGCCTACAATTGGAAACTTTTGCCAACTTCTGTTTTAGGAGGATAGGAGGGAGGAAAAAACTATAGTAAATGTACTCTGTGGATCATCATGAAATCTCTAAAAGAGATGCTTATGAAAATGGAAATAATAGGAAAATGCTTATAATAAAATAAACTTGTCACAAATGTATTAAAGTTATGGAATCATTGTAATTCAGTCTAATATTTTTAAAAATCTTTCATCATAAGAGGAAATTATGGTCATTGCAAAAACAAAACAAAACATAAATACATGTAAGGGAAAGTCAAGGGCCCCTTCTCCTATATTGTTAGCCCAAACCCATCATTATAACCCAGAGAGAATCTTTTTAAGATGGTCCCATATACTTTGAACTTTATTTTTTTAATGGTCTTTTTTAAACAAAAAAGGGTGAATATCTACATGCTGTTCCGTGAAACAGTGGCCATTTTTCAAGGGCTTGTTTTTACCATTGTTTGTAATTGCAGGCAGTACAGACCCCAGAAGGGAGGCATTTGTGTTGCCAACCATACCTCCCCAATAGATGTTTTGATCTTGACAATGGATGGATGCTATGCTATGGTAAGAGCAGTTTATTAATATTTCAAGTAGTTACATGTTCTGTGGATTGCTCATTTTAAATTTATTTTGACACAAATTAGAAAGTTAGTTTTATACTATAAAGTGACTCAGTTATACTACTGGAGCTATATGTTATGTAATATATTTACATGAGGAATATATTGTGCAAGAAAATAGGCATTGTAGTAAGGTAATAAAAACTTAACTTAATGAAATGCAGACATACTTGAATTTGATAGGACTTTATAAAGATGACTCCATCTTGCTTCTAAAATCCCTGCGATGTTCAATAATATTTTCAGAGATTAAAGTCACCCTCCTTTGAGCTTTGAAATATCCCTTACCAGACAGTTAGTTCTGTTTTCCTTCAGAGAGTCATATGCAGTTAAAACAAACAAAAAGCAAAAAAAAACCATATCCCTTTAATGAAGCTCAAGCAAGAAAGGCAAATGTTTGTATCACATTACCTTTTTCAGCTTTTGCCTATAGCCCCAAAAGAAAAAGAAAGGAAAACAAAACCCTGCAACAAACCACAAAGCCACATGTGTGGGTATTTGGGTTTTGAAGGCCTTTGTAAAAACTCCTAACTTATTGCTAGGTATCTAATCTGTCTAAATATAAATTCAGTTATATAATACATTTTAACACATTGTTAAATTTCTCTAAGTTGTGTGACTCCAAGGAAGCTGTAACCAACTCTCTGAAAAGGTACTTCTTAACATTTTTTAGGTTAAGAATCAGTTAATAGTTATGTACCTGTTTTTTAAGGAAACAAACAAACCACCACTACAACATACATGTGTATTGTACAAACATAATTTTGTGTCTAATTTGAAGATGTTTATGGGTCTCCAGAAAGCCCTTCCAAGGACTTTCATGTTGACAACCCTTGCATGATGCTTGATAGGCCCCCCACCATAGTTCTGGGTGTATATTATAATTCCTTGCATTATTGTGGACAAGCACTTCTACATCCATTATATTTGACCTTCGCTGTAATTCAATGAGGTTAGGGCTGAAGTTTTGTTTAGATGAGAAAGCAGAGGTTCAGGCATTTCAACCGACTTACCTAATCATTGCTTTGTGTTCCTGAGACCATATTCATTTGGTGTCCTGGTCAACAGAGAATGAGCCTAACTTATTTGTGACTGAAGGCCTCAGGATTTTGTTGGCATTTGCTATGCTTTTTGATTGTGTATAATTGCAATTACACAATTGCAAAACTTAGCCAAGGTTTAGACAAAGCATAGCACCAATGAACTTTCCAGTGGGTTGAGTGATAGAAACCTAAGGCCATTTGGATTTAAATCAGAGAAAGGATGGCAGAAGTGGGAGGAAACTGTACTGTTACCCTTCAGAGGTCTTATTCAGCCTCTTTTGGCTAAATGTAAACCATATATCTGAAGAATCTTCAAGATCCCATCTCAGTGGGTTTTCAAAGATTTTTTTCCTCCTAAACAAAGACCTCTACTTTTTAAAAAAAATTTAGAACTATTTTCTAGCTTAAAAAGAAGTTGTAATAATAAGAATGTTATATAGAACATCCTTGTACCTTTTATTCACATTTACCTATTGGTATTATTTGGCCCCATTTGCATTACTATTTGCATTCTCATACACTGGCTTTCTCTGTTGCTCTATATAAAAATGCATGTAAAATGTTTATATTTTAAATGATCTATATTTAATATTTTTAATACTGGTATAATATTGGAAGTCTGAGTCTCTATAAGTTTATCCAATTCATAAGGTTCATGCTTGCTTTCCCGCAGTCCATATTTGTATCTTCCTTTTTTCACAGTCAGTATCCTATTTCCCAACAATATCAATTCATTTTCTCAATTCTATCATACATCCAAAATTGTTTCAGAATTGCTTCACCTATTTTACTACAAAAAACAAATGTAAGAATAATTCAGGGTATTTGGCAGTTCTTCTTGGTATCCCACCCAAGATGGAGGGTATGTGGTCAAATACTGTCTTTATAAATGTCTAGGGGTCCTCCTACCGCCACCCTGTGGCTTCAGTGTTGTTCTTTTATTCATTTGAAATATAGTTGGGTTCATTCGTTTCAGTTTGCTAGTCCTATTTTTGTTGATTTAATTTTTGAATATGTAGGACATTAACATGTTTCTAAATGTCAAAACTAAACAAAAAAGGCATAGTTAGAGAAGTGTCAATACCCCCATGTCCATTGTACCCCAGTTCCCCTTACCTTTGCAGGCTTCCAACTTCATAAGTTTTGATTATTCTTTATTTTTGTAGAGACAAACAAATATATGTGTACTTTTCCCCTTCTGTCTTATACAAAAGGTATTATACTATATTTGCTTTTTGCAGGTTGCTTTTTTCACTTAATAAGGTCTCCTGGATATGATTTCTTATCAGTCATAGAGTTCAACCTCGTTCTTTTCCCAGATGTATTGGGTGCATGTACCATCGCTTATTCATCTAATTTCTTATGTTTGGGCATTTAGTTAGTTTCCAATATCTGGAAATTACAAATAGTGCTGCAATGAAATGCTTGTGCATGTGTATTTTCATTTCGTTGGAGTGAAATGGTATATCAGGACAAATTTCTGGAAGTAGAATTATTGAGTGAAGGATAAACGTATATGGAGTTTCGATATTGCCAAATGCCCCTCCATGGGTGCTGTAATGTCCCATCCAGAGCAATGTATGACAGTGCCTGCTTCCCATGGCCTTGGTTCAGAGTATGTTGTCAAGCTTTTGAATCTTTTTCAGTTTGATAGGTGAGGAATGGTATTTCAGAGTAGTTTTAATTTGAATTTACTTTACTACTCTAACTTTCTCTTATCTATGTTGCTATAGTAGCTAGAGTATACCTTAAATTTCAAAGGTGCTACTAAACAACACCTTTTGCTTATATTTGGCCATTCATTTCCTTTGTATAGACTAAGAACTTTAGTCAGCAGAAGAAGGTTGATCTTTTTCTCTGAGTGGGGAATAGGAACTTACTCATACTTAAACACACACACACACACACACACACACACACACACACACACACACACAAGCTTTCTTTGGACAGCTGTGCCTTTACATTTTTCTCTTTTTCTGATGGTATTTCTAGGTTGGCCAGGTTCATGGTGGATTGATGGGAATTATTCAGAGGGCTATGGTCAAGGCCTGTCCACATGTCTGGTTTGAACGCTCAGAAATGAAGGATCGACACCTGGTTACTAAGAGGTGAGCTATGACATTTACTCAGTATCCACTGGTGTAGCATAAACTTAACTTTCCTGCCCCAGAGGGCAGAGGAGTGCTAAGGATTTAAAGCAAAAATGTGGAGCTCTTTTTGTGGTAGATTTTTTTTCTAGTGTATCATCTGTCTCAGCTACATTTTTTAAAACTTTAATTTTGTAGAATAGTGGGATATAAAATGAAATTAGAAGGCCCATCAGTTTATAGTGTGGTGACTTTAGGTATAATCCAGTTGCTGGATTTTCAAGGTCAAAAATTACTGTTGAGACAGTTAAATAATTTTCAACTGTTTGGTGAATTAATGGATTATATAATCAATCAATCAATAGGTTGATTGTTTTCTGCCTAGAAATGGAGCTAATCTTTTTACGAAACAGGATAAGGAACCTCTGGGACTTGGGATAGAGAAGAGCTACCAGAAACCATTTCTGGAAAACACCTTTTTGCCTGAGACCTTAGCCTGTGGGCATTCTGAGCATGAAGGGGAGCCATGCTGTTACGAGTTAAATGAAAAGTACTTGTTGAAATCTGTTTAAGATTAAAAAAACTATCCCCCATCTTGAGACTATTTAGCAATGGGACACCCTGGTAGCTGTAATCTCTCCATCAGCCTGACCGGTTCTGGTGGGCAGTTGGGAATATAAGGCTGGCTGCAGGAAGGACAGGATCTGGAAGAATTTACATCACTCTCAGCTTTATTATGGTGCCTAATTCCTAAGAAGGTTCAACCTGACCCATTGAAGGAGGCTTCTACACTGACAGGGCATAGGCAGAGGGGTCCAGCAATCAATATCCCCATTTGTCAGAGGCGGTAATAAATGTACAGGGGGAGGGGCTGCAGAGCTCCTGTCACATAACTACCTAGCAGTCTGTTTTAAAGAGTGGGCAGGAGGAACTGAAAACTGCTCACTTTGAGTTGAGAAAAACTGAAACAGTGCAGCTATCCTTATAATTTTTTTAAGAAAGGGACCCACTTGAGTTTATTTCTTTTACTTATATCTTATTTCTTTCCTCCTTATTGCTTTACCATTATATTTGTGCTAGGAGAGTATAAAGAATACTAAAGAGGATTCCCATCTTTCTCTTTTTAAAGGTAGACTTTTGATCCTTTATGTTTTTTCTCACAGACTGAGAGAACACATTGCTGATAAGAAAAAATTACCCATATTAATTTTTCCTGAAGGTAAGAGGGAGCCTGCCTACCAAGCTACTGTTGATAACAAGCACAAAATGTATATGAGGAATTGGATGGTCCTGGAATTGGCATTCGTAGCCCACACCCACTGTGCTAGGGGAATGGGACGACCTTGTCTGAGCTAGTAATTCCTGCTTTCTTTGAGATCTGATGGAAGTCATGGTACCTTTTTGATCTTAAAAGTTATTTCTGGGTAATGAACTTAGAAAGGTATTGACCATAAATTTTTCAAAGTCTTTATCTGAAGTGTGTTGAAATTCTTACCTGTTGTGAAAAAGTTGTATCTCTATAGAGCATTCAATAATAAAGTAAATGTTTGTTATTAAACCTGCTTTCAACTGTCAAATTAGTATTAAGCACAAATTGATTTGTGAAATAGCAGTAAAATGTCTGTGATTTTGTTATGATCTGAGTAATTTAAATTATGTTATATCAAAGTAATTCCTTCTAAAATTTTGTTTTAAAAATGACTTGCTTTTAAAAATATTCACACCTCACCCCCCACCCATTTCTCTGCAGGAACTTGTATCAACAATACATCAGTCATGATGTTTAAAAAGGGAAGCTTTGAAATTGGAGGAACCATATATCCAGTTGCAATTAAGGTAAAACAGATTCCCCTTAGAAAAGGGCAATTATTTGGTAACTTTGTTTTGATACACTTTTAAATTAAAAATTTGTGAGAATAAGGAGCAATTGTACATACTTTACTCAGATTCATCAGTTGTTTACCTTTTGCCCCATTTGCTTGATCATTCCTCTCTGTCGATATGGATATAGATAGGTACCAGGGGACTTACTGAGGACACAGTCGGTGATGAGGAAAACAGATATTGTCCCTACTTTCATCCACCTTCCAGTTAGGTGGGGAGGCAGACATTAAGAGCCCTGTATTGGCATATGCCATTAGTCTGGCTCAAGTAAAACTCTTATAAAAAATTTTCATTTAAGAGTCCTATAAATCAGCCTCTTGTTGCAGTGCTCTGAGGGTTTAGTTTGAGGAGTTGGCTGGACTGGTTTACTTTTTTCTTTTTATTTTTTTGAACATATCCTCAAGAATTTATTGTCACATAATAAAACAAAATATGAAGCTTATAACTGGATCACTTGGCCCTTTCTCTTCTTATCTCCTCCCAGTTCGAAATGCTTGCTTCTCGTAATAGCTAGCATTCTCTTAGATCTGCAGTTGCGCTCAACACATTCAAGCCTCAGCACAATCTTCTTATAGTTTTAGCTTTGAACTTGTGGCCGTGCAACAGCGTCACAGAGTTAAGTATTCCACACAACCAAAAATGGGTCATCCGAGTCCACGCACTATGAAATAAACACAACTTTTTTTTTCGGAAAATCGACTTTGTCTGCCCACCATAGCCACTCTGCTTCCTGTCCTAATGCCGCTTTCCCTGCGCAGACAGAGGATCCTTGCCCTTCTTTTACTGTGTTACTTTGTGGGGTTGATGCCTGCCACACTTTTTACAGAAAGTCCTGAAGGTTTTAGGAATTTTCACCATGTTTTCAAGAGCACTAACGGCACGGAAAGGAAGATGGTTTACGTTTTTGATCATTTCTGTCAAGCAAAGAAGTTTCTCTTTATCAAAGGGTTTGGCCTGCCACCTTGAAAACATTGACTTGGATAAGAGAAGCTGCCACTTAATTCATAACTGGGATATATTTTCTTTCCTTTTTCTCAGTATAACCCTCAGTTTGGTGATGCATTTTGGAACAGTAGTAAATACAACATGGTGAGTTACCTGCTTCGAATGATGACCAGCTGGGCCATCGTCTGTGATGTATGGTACTTGCCTCCCATGACGAGAGAGGTATGATGTAGATAATAATGGCTGGTCTTTTGGGGCTTTAATGAAATAAAGGTGAGAAAACCTTTGCCTGAAAACCTGGTGTCTCCCTTCCTCACATCAGCTGATGCTGGACTTCATTTCTGCTTTCTTAACAAATGAGTCATTTTTCAAAAATGTAGTTCTCCTTGAATCAGGCCATTTTATATTCTGAAACTCTTCCATAATAATTTTTATAATTGCTGTTAATTTTTGGTACCTACAGATGTTATGGAATGTTGTATCTTGGATAAGAGAATAATAAACAGCATAATAAATATGTATACCTAGTAAAAAAAATGAAACAACGCAGCACTGCATTTTCTTGATAGAACAAGTGATATTTGCTATGATCGAGACTCAAACATGTTTCAGCTAGAATGTGAACCTTATATTTTAAAATAAATCTAAATGATTTTGAGATATTTTAAGACATTATTTGAAAACTCTGTACCCAGGATGTACTTGTAATTTTTTTCCCCAGGAAGGAGAAGATGCAGTTCGGTTTGCTAACAGGGTTAAATCTGCTATTGCTGTACAAGGAGGATTGACTGAGCTGCCTTGGTAAGATTTTTTTCAGACGTTCAACCACTTTTTTTAAATTAAAAAACTTTTAATAATGTTGTTTATTATGCTAGTTAGCTGGAGGGTTAGCTGACAGTGACAGGGGTTCACACACCATAACAATGGCTTAAATATAACAGAAGTTTTTCCCTTTCCTTCACACATAGGCATTTCAGGTTGATATGCCAGTTCATTCTGTACAGTTCTGTCACCCTCAGTGCATTTGTACTTTCTGGGCCGAGGTGACTGCTCCAGCTCTGCTCAGTGTTTTCAGCAAATGGCTTGCAGGGAGGAATTAAAGCAAGAAGGGCACACCCATGTCCTTAAGAAAACAGACTAGAAGTGGGACATGCCACTAATTATGCCAATTAACAAGCCACTAAGTTCTACAGTGAAAACCCTTTGTGCTAATTAACAAAGCCTGGGAGATTGGGAGGTCAAGATAGCTGAAGCCCTACGGTGGCTTCTGATTATATGCTTGCCTGACCATCCCAGAGTGTGAGTCCTTGACTAAGGCAACTGACTGGCCCTAAGATCAAGACAGGGTTAAGATAGGTTAAGACTAACATTTGTAGTATATTATCTAAGCTGGGATATGTGAAACATTATGAAATGGCAGGCTTCCCAGTGCCCTAGTTTGTAAGGCCTTAATTTACAAAAGCCCTGGTAGTCCATGTTCATTGTATAGCTGGCTTCCTCTTCCTTGTTCATTGCTTTCTGCGCTCCTTTTCTGTGATCCGACACCCCAGCCCTGCTCCTGTCATGAAGCCTTTATGAAAAGCTTGGAGCTTTGGCTCAGCAGCCCCAGACACCAAGGAAAGAAAGAAAGCTTTGAGAGACAAAAACAGCCAAGGGGAGTCAGCCACAGGCCAGACTCCCAATCAGATTGGCTTAAATGAAATCTGTCAGAAATGATCCTCAGAAGTTCTCAATTTCCTTTTATCACGCCATATACAATTGTATAATAAAAGGTTACTTTTAATTACCTAGCCTCTTCTTTAAAAAAGCTTTCCAGATGTATTTGTCAGTTACCCATTAGGTCTGAATTAACATATCTGGATCAGTTTTCTCCTAGATTGAGTGAAAGCTTAATTATAGCATCTTAAACTGGCCCTTAAATATGGCCGCTGCCTGCCTTAAGCACTAAGAGCTGCTGCCATTGGAAAGGGGCACTGGGTCAACTCTGAAGTCTACAGGGGCGGCAAGTCACGTTTGGGGTTCTTGGAGCGGCGTGAGGTTTACTGGGTGCTTGGGAAGGGGAACTGCATAAAAATGATGTCAGAATGCTCAAGGGCTAATGTTGCTAACTTCGATTTTTTGCCTTTTTTGGCCTGGACTTCAGGAAAGAAGTAATGGCCTTTCTTCTGCCTCCCTCTCCTTTCCTTAGTTTTTACTATTCAGAATTCAAGTGAACGCTATGGTTCAAGGCAGCTCATTTGGATAAAAGAGGCTTTTGTGGACAATTTTGGGGATCTAAAGATAGTTTATAACCTTGTTTCATGGAAATTTTCTACAACTGACCCCCTGGAAGAATAGTGGCCCGATGTGTATTTTTAAGTTGAGGACTTGACTCTGGAGGCTAGCACACCGCAGTGGGCTCAGACAGGAGTCTCTTTGTAGGTCAAGTTCAGTCTTTATGAGTTCGCTGGCTAACCTGTGACTTATTCATCATTATCAGAGAGCACTTGGTAAGCATTCATGCTTTACTGGGTTGAAATTAAACAGGCGCAGCATAAAGTAAGCAAGCTCTCAGTCATTGCCTGCTCAGGAGTTATAACGGAAAACACTTGATTAGGAGAAAGAGTGGCCCCTGGTAGTGCAGCCTCCTCCCAGCTCTTACAATTTGTTGTTTCTTTGTGTTCTCCAAAGAAGCAAAGGCACGCACAGAGTCCTTATAACCTAGGCAGGTCTGTATTTTCACCATCCTGGAGAGAGTTCAAAGATCCACAGGCTCTGAATTGAAGAAAGCTGCTTACATAGACACTAACTACCAGTTGAATGCAACTTATTATTATTTTGTTTTATTCTGAGTCTGTTTCGGAATACAGAGGATTATAAATACTCAAAATATAGTGCTATGAATGAAACTAACTTGGTAAACACAGGATTAGATTTGAGTAACGCTTCACCCATTTATTTATCTCCTTACACATATTCAGTACCCTCACCATTTCTTATGTGTATATTTTAAATTGTCTACATGGCTTTCTAGTAAGAGAGAGATCAATTGGATGAAAAAAAGAACAACGACATTTTGCTTTCTTTGGGGAAAATGGTAGGTAAACAATTCTAGTTTTAATATAGAGTCTACACATTCAATAGAGCAGCCCCTAAAGAAACGGAGTGGAGACATTATTCTTTATTTTAACCATACCTCAGAGTGATCGTTCCTTTTTCACAGTAACACATCTCTGGTAAGTCGTGGAGCAGAGACTGGAATCTGGGTCATTCTGCTTTCACATTCCAGTGTTCTTTGTCCCCTTGCTGACCGCTGGCTTAGAAGCCATGGCACTGTGCAACATGTTATTAATTGGTAACCCTTTTAAATCATTGCTGGGATTATCTTTTATTTATTTGCCTTTCTATTCCCAGGGATGGTGGATTGAAGAGAGCAAAGGTGAAGGACACTTTCAGGGAAGAGCAGCAGAAGAACTACAGCAAGATGATTGTTGGAAATGGATCTCTCAACTCTGAGTCGGACTGATTACCATGCTGGAGACAAAGCTTTGCTTCCCAGAATTAGCTCTTAGAAATGGAATGTGTGTGGGGTTTCTTTTGGCGGGGGTGGGGGGTGGGGGGGTGCAGGAGGGCGTTGTATTGTTTTATTGTTTGTTTTTTTATTGTTAATCTTTTCTACGGGATGATTGTCTCTACCTCTTTATGCCAGAGGCAGAACTCATCGGTGGCCTTTTGTTGTTGTTAGAGCATTAGCCTCCTAAATTGTAAGGTAGTTGACGGAGTTCAAACCGATTCTGCCTTTTGTACGGTGATCATGTCATTGTTGATTGAATGAAATATTTGTACAGGAAAAAGTGCTTTGAAAATACTTTTGGAACTCTTTGTGTTTGGAATCATTGACATGGTAATTCCCAAAGAGTACCCCAAACTCTTTTTTCATGATTAGCTTTCTCATGCCCTTTCCTCCCACTTCCTCAGTCACTTAAACAGTGGAATGAGGTTTACGTCATAGTTATGTTCTCCTGCAAGACTGAAAAGAAAAACGGAGGAAAGTGTTTAGGAGAAACGACAAATCAGATGTGGCCATCTGAATTGAAAACCGAAAGGAAATGTTAATATTTTTTACCAGTGGGCTAGGAGAGAAATACCATTAGGTAAGCTCTACCAAAGAGAAGTGAGTCCAAGTTACTGTGTACACACGTTTATTTATGCGTAGGCAAGTTGTGAAAAAATACATTTAGCCAGCAACTGGTGATAAGGTTTTCAGCTTTCTTGTTTGTATGCTAAAGATCTGTACCTAGTGCCTCTCCCAGCTCTTGGAACCAAACACATTTCAAATAGGAGGAGCCTTTTACAACAACAAAAAAATCACATTTAGTGTCTTCGGCAGGAATATGAAGGAGTGTGTGGCAGTACCCCCACCCTCTACCGCTTCGTAGTTTATTTCAGAATTTTTCCAGTTTCTTAAATGGAAAAATAAGTGGTAACATTACCTTTTGGAAACTGAGCCTTAAATTTTTTAAAGGGGAAAATAAGTGTTTCCCAACTCACAGCATAAGCAATGTTTGATAGCAATATAATGCCATCTTACACTCTGAGAGTATTGTATCTCTTCTGGTAACCATACCCAGAATGTGAAACTATCTTACAGTGAATGTAAATAAATTCTATATTTCTAAATGTGTTTTGTATTATTTTCCCCTCATGTCCACCATCTTGTGGTTTTGAGTAAGTTAGATTCCTTCTTATTACAAGCAGCGATTGTTTTTCATTTCAATGACATAGATTCCATTGGACTGGGACATCTGGAAAATGAGGGCATGAACTGCTGGTTTTGGTTTGTTTTCTTCTTTTTTTCAGCCTAGTTATCTGGACTCTGATCCTGTGGGCTCCGTCTTGAGTGGAGTTGCAGACTTCAGTTATTTTGCAGGTGAACTTGGGCAACTATCTTTAATTGACTAAATGTTGGCCTGGCATAGCAGTATCCGTATAGATTTTTATCTAATTAGACAGATTTGATCCCAAAGGAAAATATGCAAACAGTTTACCTTCCTTGTTAGTTATTCCGCTGTTCTCAGCCCCCATTCTTTTCTTTCCTTCTCTTCTGATCTTAACTAAAAATCAGCAAATCCAAATATGTATATTGGGATGACTCTGTCTTTTTATTTCTTCTCAGAAAGAAAGGCTCCTTTTTCTTTTTACTTTTCATACTCCATAGCTTGGATTAATAAATTCACTTTATTAATTAACCCACCCTCAGAAAAGGAAATAGAATGACTAACAGCTATTTTGTTTGGACACCGACAAAATATATCTTTCCAAGAACCCCATGGGAAACAATAACGCTATCACGTATTCACTAGAAAACTCATGCTATCTCAATCAGAATTTCGTAGGTCTTTGGCTTACACAGCTAGTTTTCAAGTTGTTTGAGAAATGGCCATGTTACTGAAAACATGTTTTTAGAAAATAAATACTGCTCAGATTTAGCTTATGCTCCCTAGAACCCCTTATTTTTTTACCCACTTTAGAAATATTGTGCCCAGAGCTTAGTTAGTAGTCCTGAGTCTTTTGTAACTGTAGTGGAATATCAAGGGTAGGCAGGATTTGTTAGAAAAATCCCATTAGACAAGACCTTTCATCTTAACCCTTTGTACACATTCATTGATTAAGTCTTGAGGCTGCCTTTTAAAATTTCAGTTCTTTGCCCTGGTACTGTTGACAGACACCTGGTTTTAGGAAGTCCCAGGGCTTCTGAAATAATCCTGGCACATTCTGAGGTCAGACGAGCAGCCATGTCTGAAAGAGTGAATGTACTCAGAGCATAGGGAAAGAGTCCTGGATCATAGTCTGGTGCAAAGAACAGTCTTGAGCAAAGTTTTCCTATATAAGCAGACTTACCAAGGCATATTCAACTTGATGATTTGCCATCATCCCTTCAGTGCATATGTTGTACTTTGGTCATTCTGTTGATATCTTAAATGACAGGATATTGTTTCTAACTGTTGGTTTCTCATGACTACACATAATGTGTTGTGGTCATGAGGTCATGACCAGAGTAACTCTCAGTCTTTTTTCTGAAATGTGATATTATTGACCTAAAAGATTTCCTGCTAGATCTGAGGAGGCTGTGATGGGAGATGGGGAGAGGCTGAGATCTGGCATTGGTTCTAAAACCCAGGGGCCCTAGTAAGCATCTTGGCAAAAACTTGTGCTTTTTTTTTTTTCAACATTGGTTTCTGGTAGATTGATACTAGCAGTATTTGCTGTTAATTTTTGGAATAACGGTTAAGATGGTGAGATAAGGAGTCAAGGATGGTTTTTTGTTGTGTCTCTAGCACTCAGTGGCTTTGACAGTTTACTTCTCTGATTCTCACTTGCTTTCTTTTTGTTTATAGTGGAATTATAGAATATAGTCAACTCTCTGTTCTTGAATGTCTCCCATCTTGAACAATGTGGTTCTTGACCAAGTTGTTCATGGCGAAAAAAGTGTCTCAATTGTGAAACAAAACTTCTGTTCTTGACCTGACCACCCGTTCCTGCTGATGCCTGTAATGATCGGTCACGTGTTTCTCAGGTGATAAGCAAAGGAGATTCAGTTTCTCAAACAGCCTTCCAGAATGAAGAACCAAGGTTTTGCTGTACACTCAATTGTGCATGAAAAGTGCATAGGTGCACTTGAAGGGCAATGATAAAAGCAGATACCTGCATGCTTTTTTGTTATCCACGCTAATAAGAAGAACATGACTTTGTCGTGGAAGGTATGAGAATCACAAATTGATATTCCATTTATAGTCAGTGGACAGTAGGGTTAATTTTAGCTTTATTGTAAACATGCTGGCCTCTTGGTTACATACTCAAGAGTTTCTCTATTTGGTATGTTTAGTAGGAATTAGGATTGGTGTAGGATAGTGTGTGAGCATATTCGGCTTCAGTATAGAAACAGCCCAAATGTTTTCAAAAACGTTGTACCATTTCAAGCAACTCATAAACAGTGTATGAGAGCAACATTTGTATTTAGTATAATAACATATTTGGATTTATTTTGAATCTTATTTTGTGCTTTCTCTTCCATTTTTTTAAACTTCTCTCTTCTTGCCCTCTTTTGGATTTATTAGTTTTTCTTTGTCCATTTTCTCGACCTAAATTGGAGGCTAATGGTTTTATTTCTGCTTGTTCTGTGGTCACCTTATAAGTTTCAACTTACATACATATAAAAGTCCAAAACTGATCGCTTCTGAGTAGTACGAGGACCCTGGAACTTGAATTCTAGTCATTCATTCCTTCCTCCCACTAGTATATATGATAACATGTGTTTTAATTATCTATATAATCCCACAAATTGTGGACTGGCATTTTTTACCAATCCTCAGCAGTTCTCAGGTATTTCTTTAAATAATGTCTTTGTCCCATTTTCCCTCACCTGTCTTTTTAGAGGTCTGATTAAACAAACATTAGACTTTCTTACTCTATATCCTACATGTCTCTTAATCGTTATCTTTTTCATTTCTTTGCTTCTCTAGACTTCTTTCCAGATAATCTTCAGCTTTACCATTTCACTAATTGTCTCTTTAATTCTGTCTAGTCTGGTGTTACATCTCTTCATTGAATTTTTAATTTCGGTTTTTGTATTTCTAATTTGTATGAATTATATTTGATTCTTTTTCAAATATACTTACTCTTAAATAAGTTTTGAACATCTTATGCTTACTGATTTTGTATTTTTTTGAACAATTCCAAAATCTTACACCTTTTGAGGGTCTAAATCTGTTTTTTTTCCCCCCTGTGGCTTCTCATTGATGGAGTCTTATTTCTTTGTTTGTTTAGAGAATTTTCATAATGATCTGTCATCCAAAGAATTTTATCTTCATTCGGGCCTTTAGAGCAGGAATTAACAATTGATTCCTGCCCTCTGCCTGTTTTTGTAAATAAAACTGTGTTGGAAGACAGCCACATGCATGCCTTTGCTAACTCGTGGTCTGTTTGGTTTTGCAGCACCACAGCAGAGCTGAGTAGTTGTAAGAGACTGGATGCCCATAATGTCTAAAATATTTACTCTGGCCTTTCATCTGAAATAGTTTGCCTACTGTTGCTCTACAGAACTATCAGTCTGGAACCACTTTAAACTAAATTATTGGCTTGACATTTATTGAGCCATGTAAATAGACTCTAACTTGTAAACCCCAACGAGGGCCATCTTGTGATTTTGAATTCTCTGCATAATATTTTTGAAATTTATCTGTGTTGTTGTGTTTATAAGCAGTTTGTTCCTTTTAATTGCCAAGTGGTTTTAAATCCTTAGGGGAAAGTTATTTTTCCTTTTCAGTTGGTGCTAAAGTTTTAAGGGTCGACACAGACAGTTTACCTGGCTAGCACCTGGGAGTGGGGGATGGTTGGTTTCTACTATCTTCTAACAGGATGTTGCCCTTTGTGATCCTGCCTTTAACAGAAGAGTCTCTAGTTAGACTTCCCACCTTGGTCCAGCCTTCAACTTTATCAATTGTTCCTTAGGTCCTTGAAGTTCTGGAAACTGCTGCTCAAGTTTGGTTCAGCCAGTGCCCTCAAGGTGAAGTCGCAAAGCTGGCCTCTGCTCTGCTTACCTCTCTCGGATAACCTCACCTCCACCCTCCGTCTTTGCCTTGAATAGTCATAATCTTGCTAGTATATGGAAGCATTCGAAACCATTTTTTAAAATCATTGAAAAAGAGGATGGGTATATGTTGGTAGAAATAGAAGTTCTAGAAAGCGACAATACTAAATTAAAAAAAAAGTTTCTCTGAGCCATTTAATTTATTTATTTAACTTAAAAAAAATCTCCATCCAACCCCACCACCCCTTTCCCTCTGGCCTCTCTGAGCCATTTTAATGTAAAGGGTGCAAACACTTCTTTAGAATCATAACTTAATTTGCAAACTGAGTACTCTGCTGAAGAGATATACAGGAAGATATCGACTGACACTGGGAAAGCTAAGAAATTCTTAGTATCTGTAGAGAATACAATAACCTAAGAGAATGAGGGCTGCTGAAAGCAGCTGCAAGTTCAGTGGTATTCTCTTTGTAGGTGAGTGGCAGGTCCTCTGACTGCCCGTGTATTAACCTGGGCTGAGGTCCCGTTAAGGCTTTTGATGGTGTTTCATGGGGGCCAGAAATCCTCCTGATGGATACCTCTTGCAGGTCTAGCAAGCATATAGCAATCCTGGCTACTTGCGGGCCTCTTGATTCTATTTCTGGTATTCTATTCTGAAAATAGAATACTGTATGTATGTTCTATCCTAGTGAACTAAAATATTTTGGATCCCTTTGAGCTCTAAGTTATAATTAGGGAGTGAGGTGCCTGGAAGAGTGGGACCAAAGAGTAAGTCTCTGCTCAAGGTGAAACAGTATATGTATTTTTAAAAAGTAAATGAATTTCATTTTTTTTGAGGAGTTTTGAAAATTGTATCCTTTAACATAGTGAAGAATATCCTTGTCAATTATAAAAACAAATGGGGAGTCACAGGTTAGAGTTGGGAAAGTTCCCAAATTATTGTTTCTCTACCTTTATAATGCAAAACACATATATTTGGTGTCTGCTATGTGTCCATTACTGTTCTGGACCTGGGGACACAGCAATGACAGAGTAGCTAGACTTATGGAAACTCTCTGAAAAAGGTGGGGAAACAAAATCAAGAAACATGTTTGGACAGAACCATCGCAAGAGATTCAGAATGGCCTTTAATTTTTTCCATAAAGCCTGGAGTAGTAAATACATAAGCATTCTTTAGGAAGAGTTTACAGAAAAGCATACTGCTCTTACAGCCAGTGTCAATGGAACTGAGCTCTGTGACCGGGCAAATGGGGTAGCCTACCCTGAGCAGTTGGCTGGGTGACATCCCACAAAGTGAAACGTTGCCAGTTCAATTCCCAGACAGGGCATATACCTGGGTTGCAGGTTCGGTTCCTGGTCAGGGCACATATGAGAAGCAACCAATTGATGTTTTTCTTTCACATTGATGTTTCTCTCCCTCTCTTTCTCCCTTCCTTCCTCTCTCTCTCAAAATACATAAATAAAATCTTTAATCTCCATGGAATGCACACCTGACAATGCTTATTGCTGAGTCGAACGAGGGTTTGACCTTGGTTAGGCCTGTTTATTATAGCAACCACCTTTTGATACCAGCAGCCCTGACGTCTGGTTGTTGCTAAATCAGGAACAAGTGAAAGAGTTCCAAATTTCCTAACTGGAAAAAAATTTTCAGTGCTGGTTGTCTGTAAGGCAGGTTCTGAAATTATTCAGAAAAGCCAGAAGTTTTTCAGGATGGGGCAGAGGCAACATCCTGTCCTGCCTGGGACAGGGATGCACCGGAGCCGCTGAGGGTCTGGGAGTGGGGACGAACACCGCCAACCACAAGAGGAAGTGGCAAGGCCTTTTTTTTTTCCTCCCCAGGATCAAAGTGGGATTTTGGAGCAATGATGAAAGCTAGAAATGGAAGAGTATGTGGAAGGGAGGACATTTGTGGAGAATGAGTAAGTGCTGTTGTGAAATTAGGAAAAATGCAGGCCAACAAATTCCTTGTACCTACTCCAGTCCCCCATCTCCCACCCCTACCCAAAGGAAACAACCAAACCTGAACAGGAGAGGGTTGCTTATTGTCACAGAAATATGTGCTTCTGGAATTTCCCTCTCCTTTTTTCAGATCTATTTACTCTTCCTCCACCATTGCTACCTGAGGCCAAGCTAGCATCATCTCTCACATGGGCTACTGTAAGAATCTTCCAACGGTTCTCCCTACCTCGGCTCTTGTTTCTAAAACAGTCTATTTGGTAAACAGCAGCTCATGTGATTATTCTAAATCATAATTGAATCATGTCACTTCCACCTTTATAACTCTCCGGTGTCTTCCCATCACACTGAGAATCAAATCCAAAATCCTTACCTCGATGCCCAAAACCTTGCTACGATCTGGCCATTGGTCACCCTTTCAGCCTAATTTCTGTCATTCCTTCTCTCCTTCAACTACCCCTGACACTCTGACCTTTTTGTTCTTTTTTGAAACCAACAAGGATATTCCTGCTGCAGAGTCTTGACATTTGTTATTTAAGCTTAGAATGATCTTCTAGATATTTGTGAAACTCCCTTCCTGTTTCGTTTGTCGGCTCAAATACCCCCTCCTTTGAAGCTTTCCCTGGCCATCCTACTTAAGACAGCAACCCTTGTCACTCCCTGTCTCCTTACTTGCCTTTTTATTTTTCCCATTAGCTCTTATTTCCAAACATTATGCACTTGTTTATTTTATGCACTCCCCACCACACTGTAAGTTGATTAATATTTACCAAATGAACAGGAAAACTTTTTATCATTCCTCAATCCTTTTTTGATGTCCATAACCTTGACAATTTTGAAAATTACAGTCTTGTTATTTTTGGGTTTGTCCTTTAATTTGAGTGGGTCTAATGTGTTTTCATAATTAGATCCAGGTTATGCATTTTTTGGACAGCAATAAGAAGTGATAAGCTGTGCTCCTTTCATTGTATCCTATCGGGTGGCACATTCTTTTGATTTCTTCCTTTACTGAGAATGTTCAGTTTAGGTACTTAAGGTGGTGTATTAGTTTTTATATTAGGGTTGCTATAACAAAATTCCACAGACTGGGTCACTTAGGCTACAGGAATTTATTCTCTCAAAGCACTGTTGGCTAGAAGTCCAAAATAAAGGTGTTGGCAGGGTTATTTTCTTCTGAGGCCTCTCTCCTTGGCTTACAAGATGGATATCTTCTGTGTCCTCACATTGTTGTCTGTCTCTCTGTTTTCTGGGTTCTAATTTCTTCCAATAAGGACAACAGCCATATTGGGGTAGAACTCACTCATATGACTTCACTTTACCTTAATCACCTCTTTAAAGCCCTGTCTCCAAGTACAGTCACATTTGGATGTACTGGGTATAAGGACTTCAAAACACAGGTTTTGAGAGGAAAAAGTTCAGCCCATAATAGATGGTGACCACCAGGCTTTTCGACTGTAAGCTTATTTTTTTCTCCTTTGTTGGTTAATGAGTCATTTGGAGGGGGACACTTTGTAAGTATTTCATTGGTCATCAAACTTTTATTCATTTATTCATTTATGATAGTATGGGCTCACAGTTTCTTATTTCATTTAATGAATTCAAATTTATTACCATCATTATTTATTTGTCCCAGATTCGGTCTGTGGAAGTCCCTTCTATTTGACTACTATGTCCTTTTGACATAGTCCTATCATTTTAGGTCCTTGCCTATAGGCACAAGATGTCCCAGACTCATTTTTCACTTTCCTGCCCCAGCCCTAAAATTAATCATTTCTCAAGTACAAAGGAGCTCTACTTTCTTTCAGTGGAGAATGGTATTTTGAAGCCAAGATCTGGGTGCTGGGCATACATAATATTCCTGCGGTGTTGCTGCTCCCAGACCTCCCCACATACATGTATCTATATTTATTTCTATCTATATGTAATCAGCATCACCATCATCGTCATTTATATCCATTTATCTATGGGAAAAACCGCGAATTCTCTCCAGCACCCCCATTTCCAATCCAGTGCCACAAGGTTCACTTTAGTTTTCTCCGTTTATATATGTATATAAGCCCCTACTCAGTGAGAAATCTGGCTTGCTATTGTTGATATATTTCCTTATTTGTAGCCAATCTCTCACTGCCTTTGTCACGACTCCCTCACATGAGTGACTTCTCTTCCCAGTTCAGTCTCTGTCAGCCGATGCTGGACCCTTCCTTTCTACCAATGCTTTTCTTAACCTGCTCAGGCGGGGCCGCTCCCTCGCATGGATGCCTGCGAGGCTTGACTCCCCGTGCCAGGCTGAGCCTTCCCAACACTGACGCCCTCGCCACCCTGCACAGGCTCTGTCGCTTCATCCTGCTAGGGCTTCATTGCCCTGCTCCAGGCATCCTTCCTCCATGGACATTCTCCCCACCAGCACAGACTCTGGCAGTTTTTTTCTGGTCCAGTGCGACTTCCCACTACCAGTGTGGATGCCCACTTTACTATGTCGCACCCCCTACCAATGGCTTTAGGACTGAATTGTCCAGGAAGGGAGAAGGAGGTGAGAAAGAGGAAGGGGAAGAGCTATTTCTTTCTTTCTTTCTTTTTTTTTTTTGGACTAGTGGTTGCAGAGTATATATATTTTCCAAACTTTGTTTTTCTTCTTTTTTTAAATGATGTTCCTTGGAATGAGGATGGAGACACATGGTTATCTGAATAGCTTTGAGCTACTTTTACAATAAGTAGATTTTTACTTTTCTTGAATATGTAATGGATAATGCTATGTTACAAGTAGGTATTGATTAATGATTGGAATGCAAAGGATATTTTCTTAGGATTATGTAATGATCTACTTTTAATTTTACATTTATATTACATATAGATAAGTATAGTTGGGCCTTCATTATACCTGTGGGTTCTGCATCTGCAGAATCATCCAAACACAGATTAAAGTACATTGGGTTGGGGGTTGGTTGAATCTGCAGATGCAGAACCCACGGATGTGGAAGGTCAACTGAAGACCCTGAGCACCTTAGACTTGGGTGGCCATAGGCGTCCTAGAAAGAGTCCCCTGTGGACTGTCGACATATTTAAGATACGGTCTTTTAGTAACCAGATCACTATCCTGGATGAATTATAATTTAGCTTTAATAAACAGAATATTATAATATTTTAAGCCTATGTTTTTAATTTTCATTTTGAAAACAGGTCTGATATTACTATGAAACAAATTAAGGTCTGATATTACTATAGTGCAGTGGTTAAATTTGTCTTTTTTTTATTCCCATATTCCTTCCTTTTATTGTCATGATCTAGTATTGGACAAGTGACTTCTGCCACATACTGGCCAGTTAGAGGACTTCTGGTCCCAGGGTGGACACGTGGCCCAAGAGTGTCAAGCAGTCTTTCCAAGAGAATAATAGAGTCATAGAGAGATAGCTTCTTATTTTTTTGAGATTGCGCATAGAAAGAACTCTGGAGATCCTGGGGATCATCTTTGCTGCTATACGGAAAGTGCCTTCTGAGAATGAAGTAAGAACAGAGGGAAACAGAGAGAAAAAGAGAGGCCCATCTTATGATACAGTTCGATCCCTTTCATTCACCCATGCCTGAAGTCAGAAAACCCTTTGACTTTCCAGATACAATAGGTGATAATATCTTTCCCTCCACTTAAGCTAAAATGGGTTAGCATTTAGAGTAAATTAAATTTACAATTATACAGTGTTGTAAATGAAACAGTACTAAAATAAATGGTTTTGTAAATATGTATGTACAGTATATATACATATATGTAAACATCATATGCACATGCACACACACACACACAAGCACTTCTTTTTTTTCTTTTTTAGCTAAGTAATTCTTTTTTTCTTTTGCAAATGAAATTTTCCTTAGACCTCTAAAACATAATACATAAAACTATTGATTCGCGGATGGGGTTCCAAGGTCAGAGTCCCTTTCGCTTGGTCTCCCTTTGCCTCAGCTGCCCTTCCTTAGGGCTCTGCAAGACAAAGATGAAAGCACAGCCTTAGAGCAAAGAATATGCAGTTTTAAGGGATTTCTCCTCCCTCAATTGTAAGACCTAATTTTAATGGTTTAACTACAAAATATCTACAACAGGATTTACTGAACGTTTACAGCATCTAAACGCCTCCCACAGAGCAGGTGTTTGGATAGCGGTAACCAGCAAAGTTAATAGTGATGTAATCAAACCTCAGTCTAGCTGAGACAGGCGAGTGTGTCCAGGAGCTTCTGGAAGCTTCCTGCCTGGTGTAGAACTCCTGTCTGGGGCAGAGAAGCCAATGCGGGGTGTTGCACCAGACAATGGGGCCTGCAGAGATGTTAATTCTTTCCACAGCTGTAGAGCACAAAAGCTTTGATCGGCGCCAGGGCACTCAGTCAGGCAGTCTGAGGCTGGGCAGCTATTGTATTAGGAACTCACAGGACTGGAGGGAGACTTTCCAGAAATTTCCATCCTCTGTTCTGGAACAAGATGCAGAAAGAAAGCATTTTTGACCCCGAATATCTCTCATCGTTAATCTATACTTGATTCTACCCTCTGCAGTCCAAAGGAGGTCCCCCTATTCACGACTAAACACACAAATTTGTCTAAAGCTGCAGAGTGGTAAATTTTGGCATAGAACGCACCATTCTGACAGCTGGACATAAAAGGAATAATTTCACTTAGACTCTCAGAGGGGAATTAGAGGTTCCGCAACGGTGTAGTCCCACTTTTGCAGGGAGCAGGAGGAGGCAGGTGCAGTGTGTTCCCTCTGTGAACACAGCACTGTTGCTAGGAGAGAGTGCTGCTTTCCAGAAAAACTACTCTCAGGATTTCAGAAATGTAAGCCACGGCAGCCTTCAATAAAACAATGTAAGGAGTAACCCGCTTTCTAATAGTGCCGTGGGAATCTTAGTCTGTACTGAAAAAAAACATTTTGGTAGTTTTTCTGACCTTGTTTTCTCTCAATCATCTCTTCTATTTATAGCGTGACTGCTCTGGCTGGCTTTGGTTGCCGGTGCTCAGTTCATTTATGGTTTGCTATTTTTAACATGTTCTTGAGGTAGTTTTGGATCAGAATCATGTTTCTTGGCAGCACAAGTCATTCGGTTGACAAAGGCATAGCAATCTCTGAAGTGATGACCAAATCAGGATTGTTTGTGTGTTCAGTTTTTTAAAAAGCATTTCTAAGTGAATATGTGAATCCTTATGAGATTTACTTTGTAGCAAGAAACATTTATTTCCTAGTACTGATTTCATTTTTTTCTAAAGTGACCTCATCAAATAATTGCTTATATCATTAGAAGAAAATTCACAGACATAAGCCAAAGTCAGACCAAAAGTTCAACTTCATCTTCTACTAAGAAAGTAAATAATGTTATCGTAGCAGCTTTTTATTTTTTTATAATGGGAAATTACTATGTGGACATGGTTCAAATTTCTTCCTTCTCCTACTCTTCTTATCGATTTTAATTCAGGAAATTTTGTTCTACTATTGTTCTGTAATATTTATGTTTTTTTAAGTATATATTATTGATTATGCTATTAAAGTTGTCCCAGTGTTTCCTCCTTGGCCCCCCTCTGCCCGGTACCCCCTTTCCCCAGCAACTGCCTGCCCCCACCTCCCTTAGTTCATGTCCATGGGCGTGCATGTAAGTTCTTCGGCTTCTCCCTTTCCTGTACTATTCTTAACCTCCCCCTGTCTATTTTGTACCTACCAGTTATGCTTCTTAATCCCTGCACCTTTTCCTCCATTCTCCTCATTTCCCCTCCCCGCTGATAACCCTCCGTGTGATCTCCATTTCTGTGATTCTGTTCCTTTTCCTGTTGTTTGCTTAGTTTGTTTTTGTTTTTTAGATTCAGTTGTTGATAGTTGTGAGTTTGTGCCATCTTAATATTCACAGTTTTGATCGTCTTCTTTTTCTTAAATAAGTCCCTTTAACATTTCATATAAAATTGGCTTGGTGATGATGAATTCCTTTAGCTTTACCTCGTCTGGGAAGCACTTTATCTGTCCTTTAAATTCTAAATGACAGCTTTGCTGGATAGTTTGTAGGTCCTTGCTTTTCATCACTTTAAATACTTCTTGCCTGCAAAGTTTCTTTTGAGAAATCAGCAGATAGTCTACGAGAGTTCCTTGTAGGTAATGCTCTGCTTTTCTCTTGTTGCTTTTAAGATTCTCTCTTTATCTTTAACTTTTGGCATTTTAATTATGATGTGTCTTGGTGTGGTCCTCTTTGGGTCCAACTTGTTTGGGTTTCTCTGTGCTTCCTGGACTTGTGTGCTTGTTTCCTTCACCAAATAAGGGAAGTTTTCTTTCATTATTTTTTCAAATAATTTTTTAATTTCTTGCTCTTCCTCTTCTCCTTCTGGCACCCCTATGTTCGGATATTGGCACATTTGGAGGCATCCCAGAAGTTCCTCAGCCTCTCCTCACTTTTTTGAATTCTTGTTTCTTCATTCTGCTCTGGGGAACACTTGTTTCTTCCTTATGTTCCAAATTGTTGATTTGCATCGCAGCTTCCTTCCCTTTACTGCTCGTTCCCTGTGTATTTTAATTTATTTCTCTTAGTGTAGCCTTCATTTTTTCCCTTATGCTTTTGCTGTACTCAGTGAGTTCTCTGAGCATCCTGATCACCAGTGTTTTGAACTCTGCATCTGATAGGTTGGCTAGCTCCATTTCATTTAGTTTGTTTGGTTTTTCCCTGTGGTTTTGTTCTGTTTTTTTTCATTTGGGCCATATTTCTTTGTCTTCTCAATTTGGCAGCCTCCCTGTATTTGTTTCTGTACATTAGGTAGAGCTGCTTTGACTCCCTGTCTTAGTGTACCTGATAAGTAGTGTGGAGCAGAGCCTTATGTATTTGCTAGGGCGGAGCTATCCGCTTCACCACTTTGTGGCTCTGTGTGGGCAGAGGTCTTGGAGAGGGCATTATGCTGGTGCCTGGCTTCTGGAGGTTTGCCCAGCACTCACCCAATTTCTAGTCACTTCACCCACTTCCCCTATGTGACTGATACCCTTCCAGCTGTTGCCCTGGTGGTGAATCCCAGCAAGGGTGGGTTTGTGTATGTTCTAAGTCCATGCAGGCCTTTAAACTGTCTCCTGAAAAACCAGTAGCTTCTTCCACTGCCCACCCCTCACTTTTTTTTAAAGCCAGAAGTTATGGGGCTTATCTTCCCAGCACTGGAACTGTGGGCTGTGCGTTTGGCCTGGGGTTGGGATTACTCGCTCCCAAGGTATCCCTCTTAATTTTTATCCACCACACATGAATGTGGGGGCCACCCATTTTGCTGCTGCCACTGCCTCCCTGCACCACACTGCATCTCCTCACCTCTCCGCCCCCGACTCTGCATCTCTGCCCCTCCTACCCATCAGGATGAATGTGGCTTCTTTAGATCCTTGGTTGTCAGACTTCCATACAGTTCTATTTTCTGACAGTTCTGGGTGTTATTTATTTTGAGGTTTACTTGTAATTCTTCTTCTGGTTGTGTGAGGAGGTGAAGCATGTCCTCCTATGCCTCCATCTTGACCAGAAGCCCTTGTGTCATATTCATGGATGAAATTAAGCAAGTGGATCTTCTGGTATCAGGTCAAAACACTTTGAGGATTAATCTCCCATTCTATAGCCCAACTTTCTGAACAAAAACTTTACGGACATTCATTCATTCATTCATTGGTCTGGCTACTGAAACAGAATGTTTCCTAACAACCTTTGATTAAACAGGAGCAAATCTAATTTTTCCGCAGTGGGTGCCTCTCCTGTCAGGTTTTACGTCTTGGGCAACCTCAGGCTGTCTGTTGGTTTTGGCCTGGGGCAGGACCTAAGGTTGCCTGCATAGCTTCCTTTCATATTGAGCTAGGGGCCCACAGCCTCTTGAGGCAGAGGAACCATGACTGGCGGTTAGGTTTTTGAGCCCTGGCTCCTGAGGCTGGCTGATAGTGCTCCTCACCGAGGGGTTGCTTGTGGTACCTGCCACGGTGGCAGATTTGTAGCTGACCAGTAATGGAAGTTGGCATTTCAAAAATTCTGATTTCAGCCCTGGCCAGCGTGGCTCAATGCATCGTCCTGCAATGCAAAAGTTTGCTGGGTCTGGTACTGGGCAGGGCGCACGCCTAGCTTGCGGGCCTGGTCTCCGATTGGGGTGCATGCAAGAGGCAACCCATTGATGTTTCTCTCACACATCAATGTTTCTCTCCCTCTTTTTCTCCCTACCTTTCCCTCTGTCAAAATAAAATAAAATAAAATAAAATAAAATAAAATAAAATTCTGATTTCAAATAGGGGTGAGGGAGACTGTGGTTCTGTGCTTATCCCCCAGTGGTCGTCTTTCTACACATAATTGGATTCTTCCTTTAAAATATCTATCTTATTTTTTTCTTCTCTGTCATCACCATTTAAGCAGCATCCAGATTTTTAAATCTTTTGCTAACCTATAATAGTCTTAGAACTATTTTCCAAGTCTTAAGCCACCATGAGATTGAATTTCCTAGAATACCCCTTTCATCACGTCATGGTTCTGTATTAGATACTAAATGAAGTTCAACCTTTAGCCTGGAGTTCTAGGCTTTCTGCAACCTGGTCCAAACTACTGAATCTCCTATTTATCTCCTTTCTTCTAGGTAGATGTGGGTACTTAATGTTTTCAAAACATCCCATGTCAGAGTCTTTTTATTGTTCCCACATTTATCCTCTCCCTCCTTCTTAGTAACAGAACCCCGCCTTTATTCAAGATAATAGTATACCCAACTGAAAAGTATATCTCCCAGGCTCTGTTGCAACCAGGCATAGCTATGAGACTAGGTTCTTGTCAAAATGACATGAATCCAAGTGTTGTGTGGGACTTCTGGGAAGTATCTATAAAAACATTTTTTTTGAAGATGCTTGATTTAGAGATTTGATGGCTGGAGCTTCCAAAGCCACCTAGGACCTTGAGGACAAGGACCACATCTAAGCAAGGCATACCAGAGATCTGGAAGGATTCTGGGTCCCAGTGACTTTGTGGATCTATCTTATCAGCTCTACTTTCAATGTTACTTGAGCCATTATTTTGTTTTCTTATTATATGAAGCTGAATCTGATACATATGCTTGATAGAGGAGGTAACAAAGAGAAGGTTCTTGATGAAAGGGTAGGGTTTAGATGGGCAAGAAGAGTGAAGGAACAACAGAAGTAAGGCAATATAATAGTAATAATAATTGCCCATTAAATTTACATTGTACTTTACTGCATGTAGAGTGCATTTATATCCACCATTTCATTTATTGCTCATATAACAACTGAATATGTTATATGCAAACATTATCCCCATTTTATAGAGAAGAACTATGGAGTCTATAGCTGGACAAATGATTAAATGGAAGAAACACTGAATTTGTAGTCAGGAAATCTCGGTTTCAGTTTCTTATTGTGATGGACAAAATTTGGAGATGTCTCCAGGATTCTTTTCTTGGTGTTTGTATTTTTGCATAATCCCTTCCCCTTGAGTGTATGTGGACCTGTGATTTGCTTCTAACCAATAGAATATAGTAAAAGTTATGAGATGTTACTCTCATGATTACATTACATTGTGTACTCACTGTCTCTAGATACCTTAATCCGTCTAGAGTCTTTTCCTCTCTATTGCTGGCTTTGAAGAAGGAAGCTTCCATGAATCCTACAGCTGCAAGGAACCGAAAGCCATGTGAGTAGGAAAGTGGATCCTTTCCTAGTTGAGCCTTCAGATGAGACCTCAGGTCAGAAAAAACCTCAACTGCAGCCTTGTGAGACTCTGAAGCAGAGACCAGACACTTGACCAAGTTTGTGTTATATGTTATACAGAAATAGCTAATACCCTTATCTACTAGTTGAGTAGCACTGAGGTAATTACAGATCCACTCTGTCATTCCACCAAATAATACTTTTTAAAATTATATTTTATTGATTATACTATTACGGCTGTCCTGAGTAGAGGGAGGGTAAAGGGGGTAAAACCACTGAGTAACATTTTCACTGAGAAGTGGCTGACCATTTCTCAGTGTCCTCTTGCATCTAAGTGAAATCATTAACTGGTTCTCACCCATGAGATGTAAATGGAAGTCATTTGGGTCACTACCAGGATGAGGTTGCTAAGAAGTGGGTGTGTTTTCTCTACTCTTTTTTGCCTGTCTGCCAGCTGAAGGCAAAGGATGCCAAAGTCCTAGGGCCTGGTGGAACCACAGACAGAAGAAACCTGAGTTCTTCAATCACCTCATGCAGGAAGGCTACGTGGTTTCCAGGAATACCTGTATTGTTATTGGGGATTATTACTGTGTTAAACCCCTGGCTTTGGGGGGTTTATTTATTATAGCTCTACTTTTCCCCTAATACAGTATTCATGTTCTTACCTATAAAATAGAGATATAGTTGTCATGATTGCGTGAAACAATATATTTGAAACACTTAAATTGTAAAATATTATACTATCATGAGGTATTACTAGTTTTTTTTTTTCCACAAAAACCCTACGGTATAAATGAGGAAGAAATTATTTCCTTGTTTTTGAGGAGGTAAAACTAGAACAGAGTGGCGACTTGTTTGAGGGCACTCTGTGAATTAGTGGTTGGATAGGACCAGACCTTTTGATATCCTGCCTCATACTCTTCCATGACATCATATCAAGGGGGGCAAAGCAGGGGAGATTACAGGCAAACATAGCTCTTTAAACATGAGTAGATAGATGAATGTAGTAATTTCAAGGCTGTCCCCGCAGGGTTGAAGCCAATGCATTTCTCTGCAGAGGCTGTATATTTGGCTGTCAGTACATTGAGAAGAAACATAGCTACACCTTACATATGCTTTAGTTGAATTAAGAGATTGATGTGTATTTATTTTGAGGTGATTGTTGAAATACCTTCCTTGTGTGTAATGGAATTTTCTCCTTTTGGCAGTGCTGAAGACAGTTCTTTTAGCTACATATGTTGTCAGTGAAATTTCCCACATGCTTACATGAAACATTTGTCTTTTACAGATGGCCTGTGTAAAACCCAGTTGTTCTTCCAAATAAATTTATAGTTATGACAAATGGAGATGAGAGTTCTTTCTTTCTTGGAAGAAGAAATGGTCTACTGTTCAAAAGGGGAAAGTGTGTAATAACTGTTCTAAGGCTAAAACTTGGTGGGACCTGAGTTTAAGGAAATTAGTGCATTAGGAGTGTTGTTCTTCCCTCTCGCCATCCAAAATTTGTGTGGTCTTATGTCTTCTCCATAGAAAAACCCTGAACACAAAAGAGGCCCTGAAGAGAGTCTACATATTTCTAACCTCTTACTTTAAACTTTTTCCCTCCAGTAATCCCTTACTTTCCTGTTAAAAATGAAAACATTTATTATTCAACATTTAACATATAAAAAAGAATGTCTGTATTACATATATAGGTTAAAAAGCATATTAATAAATCGAGCACCCATGAAACCACTGATCGACGTGCGCGCCAGGACAGGACCAGTGCTCTTGTGTCTGTGGCTCCTTTCTTTGCCCATCCTTCTCTTCCTGCTGTGAACCACTCTGGTGCTTTACTTTCTCAAATTTTCACAAGCTGATTATAATTATTTCTAAAAAGGTTTGAAAACCTTTGTGGGAGAATATTCCATGTGACTTCAGATGAGTATTTGCAGCTCTTTTTGACCTTTTGGTGAGGGCTTTCAAGTTTATGATTTTCGGAATTCCCAATAGTCTTGTGAGCTAAACAGGATGACATTTTATTTTTCTGCACATGGGGAACAGAGGCCAACCCAGGATTCTTAATTGGTAAGTAGGTAGCAGAGCTGGGGTTAAACCCAGAGTCTTCAGACCCTAAGTACCGTGATCTTTGTACTAAGTAGCATTGCCTATGAATGAGTCACTGCTTTTGAGTAGATTTCAAAGGAGAAATCCTTTCTAACCTGACAGAAACATCATTGCAGGCTACAGCAGAAAACTAACAGTAACATGTATTGTTAGCAATCCAACAACTCAGGGCTAGGTATTGTATCTTGTTTTTCATGTATCCTGAGCTCTCAGCAGGGCAACATAAAGTAGGTCCTGGTTAGTAGCCTGGGTGCTGGCATTGAGTATCACAGGATTGAAAACTGGCCCTCCATTTAGTAGCTATATAGCATTGGGCAAGTAAATTTACTTCTCTATGCCCCAGCCACTCCTTTGTAAAATGAACCTGATTATAGCAGTTCTCAGGGATGATGGAGGAGTAAATGAGACAATAGCTATGTAGTTATGGCAGAGTGCTTGGCATAGAGTAAGCATTGAATAGGCATGAGTTCAATATAAAAAGAGAGTACTGGCTTCTGTTTTTAGGTGAGCCACTTAATTTCCCCAATTCTGCCTTCCCAAAGCTTCAGTGCCTCATCTTTGCAGTGAGGGCATTAGTCAGAGATGAATTCTCCAGGTCTTTTCACCTCCGACTTTCAGTGCTGCTAGATATAGGTCCCAAGACTTCTGCTGGCCCAGTTTAAGTCATCATTTGACTCTAGAAAAACAAGCCCAAATGCCTTTATTGTTCATTTTTAAGTTTTCACATAACACAGACTAGTGTGGCAAGATAAAATTGCAAACACTTTTTCCCCTGCAATATTTTTTGCCCCTCAGGATTCTGCCTATTGTCAGCATTCATTACTTTGGCTTTGAGAAATATAAAAAATGACATTCTGAATAGAAAAAACCCCCACACTGCAGCATTCACTATTGTATCAGAAACTAGGATTCTCATTGAAACAGTCAGATTTTGGAGAGAGCAAAAAAACCCTTAAGCACTGAGTTTCCTTTTTAGCTGCAGCCTGGAAGGAACGCATGATGACGCGGGGGCAGTTCCCCGTCCGACAGGCATTAAAGCCCGAGTGGCCTGTGGGACACCAAGACTGAGAGCAAACATGACTGAGGCTTTGATGACAGCGAGTACCCCAGGGGGGACTCCTGCACCAAGCCCTGTGGTGGAGGTAGAGGGTGAGAAAGGAGAGGCACTTGCAATAAATTTTGGAAGACGTCAGGGCAGAGAGGACCTGCCCTGTATGGCAAGTGTACACAGAACCTGAACACATGAAGTTGTATGGAACAGTCACCAACAGAGGCCTGGAACCAACTGGGAGACAATGAGGAACTTGGAGCGGCCTTGGAGTGAAGATGAGAAGGACCCAGGAGAACTTGCTTGTGTGTGGTGGCCAAAGGGAAGAGGGGAGGCACAAGACACTCTGCATGCGGTGGGGACCAAGGCCTTTGAAAGCGAAGAAAGATGGGATGACCTGTGTAAGCGACAGAACCAGCATAAAAGGAGACAGATCAAGAGGGTTGGCAGACAGCATTCCTGCAGATACCAGGACAATAGATACCATAGCTGAGTCTAGGAGACAGATAGACATGATTCCTAGGAATGTCGTGTGTTATGTGTTATGCTACATTATGTCCACCATGCTGTGGCTTTGGGAACGCAACAGAGAGTGGCTCCAAGGTAAGGGGGTGATGTGAAGGGAGTTGTAAAGAATGTGTACGTGGTCATGACGTGGAAAGAGGATGGCAGTCATTCAGAGGAGAGGGAACTGTTCTGAGTCCCAGAGAAGTAAAGAACATGAAATGGATGGGAGATAGTGAGAAGACTCAGGTTTCCAGAAAATCAGATAGATGTGGGAGAAAGGCAGGACAAGAGACCGGGTAGGGACATGAAGGCCAGATTGTAAAGGACTTTGTATGACACGTTAAGTTCCCCTAACCCTAGATCATTCTATTAAGGTTTCCAGAGTTTTCTTTATGAAAAACAAATCTGATCATGTCATTTGACTTAAAAATCTTATATTGGCTCCTCTTAGAACAGGGATTCTTAACATTTTTATGCCATGGAATCATATGCTAGTTTGGTAAAACTCAGAAAAATATCTTTCAATGACTAAAATAAAATCAGTAGGATCATAAAGGAAACCAGTTATATAGGAATACAGTTATTAAAATAGTTAAACATTTTGTAATATATGCACATCTTCAGTAGGTTTGTAATTAGACCTAATAACTAATGTAAGTTTGAAAGTAGTAAAGAGTTTACACATGCTTCATGACATCTGCAACTAGGGTAAAGTGTAGTGAAATATTTGTGATATTGATTGGTTCACTAGGTCACAGATACTGCTAATACTACCTGGTTTGTTGCCTATATTTCCCCCCCCCCCATACATAGCTTTTTAAAAACACAGTTTATTTATATATTTTTAGAGAAGGGAAGGGAAAGAGAAAGAGAGGGAGAGAAACGTAGATTGGTTGCCTCTTACACGCACCCCAACCAGAGACTTGGCCTATAATGTAGGCAGGTGCCCTGACTGGGAATTTAGCTGGTAACTTTCTGGTTTGAGGGACGATACCCAATCCAGTGCGTCACACCAGTCAGGGCCCAACACACGGCTTTTATTGCATCTTTAAAATATCGCAAATAAGCCTGAGGAGTCATCTGGCATCGCTCTGTTTCTGTAGCTGAGCAGCTTAGACCTTATTTATCAGCCTGCTGTGCTGTTCCTTTTACAGAGACATCAGTAACACCCCCAAATTTTCTAATATCCTTGTTTTTAACTGTGGTGGCTTGCTGAGTCAAAGCAGCTGAATTTGATACAAGTTCAATGTCATTTCCTTCAAGAATCAACTCTTTCTGGGCTTGAGTTAGTGAACAAGCAATGGCTACCTCATCCAAACCCTGTGAATATATTTTTTTTTTTGCCCAAGAAATTTCCGATTTCAACAGGAGAACCGCCCTCCTGATTGATGACATTGGTGGGGAAGTGAGTGTACACAGGCCTTATCTTGTAACGGAAGCCCAGTGTGACACCCTTGATCATGTTCTGTACGTGACTGCAGATAGTGCCAACAGTGGCCAGTTCCTTTCTATTTCCCCACCATTTGTCAGCCCAGAGCCTCTTCATTTTCTCTGTAAGGAGACTAGGCTCTGCGTTGATGAGACTGAAGTCCCTCTGCAGGGTGCCCCTGGGGCCTTTCACAACAGCTGTGTCCCTTTAGAGGGATGTTGACAGTCCGATTGCTGAGAATGGTCTTCATCCTCGCAGCAGATGTGGAGAAGAAAGAACGGCTTTGCTGCCTATATTCTTAGTTGAAAAAAATAGAAAGTAAGTTAGCACTTAGTGAAAATAGAGATGCCAAGTATATGACAGACAAGCTTCTGGATTGGTGAAAACTAAGCAACTAAAAGTTATCAACTCAAAATGGGGACTGACCACTTCTCTGACTGGGTAGTGACCTCACTGTGCGAGCTGGACTGCTGGGCAACTCGGTCTTCCCTAGGGTGAGGTTCTGAGATCAAGACTTCGGGCTTAGGAAGCCTGTTTGGTTCTTACCATAGGCCCTGTTCAACGACCCAGACTTTGTGAGCGAAGTTGGTATTTTGGTTCTCTGCCTGCTGACTCACTTATCTTGTTTCTGGCTTGGTTTAGGAGTCGGGCAGAGAGGAGGGTGCTATTTATTGGAGCCCTCTCAAGGATGCAGTAATAGCAAGGAGACTCGTTGAAGGCTACTCTCCTGAAACCTGAGAAAACTTTAACACATTAAACTCTTTTCAGCCTGTAACTTCCTCTCAGGGTTTGAGTTATCAGGCTCCTTGTTCTATTATCAAAAAATCTGTTAGCCATCAGGCTGCTGGACTCGAAGGAGGGGGAGTGGAGAGGGGAGGAGAGCTCTGACAAGGGGGAAATTCTTTATTAGCAATAAATGTACTGTCTTATTTCTTATGCATGTAGCAATTTACTAAGCCACTTTACATATGTATCTTAATTGATCCATGTGAGTTAGGCTATTACAGATGAAAAAGAAAAGGCTAAGATTCCTAGAGAGGAGGGTGGAGGTAGAAGAGGGTAAAGGGGGATAAAAATGGTGATGGAAGGAAACTTGACTTGGGGTGGTAAACACACAATACAATACGCAGATGATGTATTATAGAATTGTGTACCTGAAACCTATATAATTTTATTAATGAATGTCACTCCAATAAACTCAATAAAAAAGAAAAAAAGATTTCTAGATGAAGCTCTTTCCATTATTTTAAGCAGGAAAAGGCAGTGCTTAGAGGGGTGTGTGT